>MQUG01003631.1:0-59826 GCA_007213375.1 Steinernema feltiae | reverse complement strand
CGGTCCATGCGCCTGTAGGTGACACGCGCCACTGCGCTTATCAAGAAGGCCTCTGTGGCCTACGCGATGGCTCCATGCTTCTCTGGGAACCTGATCACCGTCAGAGATGCAAGTACGAGAAGATGGCTGACTGGGAGGGTGTTTACCAAGGTCGCACATGGCTCGCCGATTCCCAAGAGTTCGCGCTATCGTTCACAAACGGCACGGAGATAGAAGATTGCGATATAGATCTTTGGATTTCGGACCAAGGATTCGCAGTCGACAAGTTCTGGCCCATCAGCGAAAACGAGGCACCTACACCCAAGACAGACCCCGCCCGCCACCCCGCGCGCAGCTCTCGAAGATTTTGACCTGGTATCCACGGGCGTGCTCGCCGCGCAGCTCACCGCACTAGAAATCCACATAGCGAAAGCCGTCACCTTCGCGTTCCGCCATGCGGTCACGTCCATCTGCGACACGCTTCAATCCTTTCAATTGAGCCTGCGCGCGGGCAATGCTTTGGAACCCGTCCATCGCGGTTCGCACCCTGCTTAACACCACGTACATACAAGCGCGCGCAGTCTCAGCAGACATACTTGAAGTATGGCCGTGCGTGCCACTTCAAGTCGACGCGCTAACATTCGTCCCCTCACCCGTGAAAGATGAATGCTTCGAATTCATCCCAGTTGAGATTCAGACACCACGAGGGGCTTACAGCGGTTTCCTAGACCCTCTGACAATGATCATTGCCGAAAACTCCAAATCCGCTCCATGTGTCACGTCGCGCACGAGTGTTGTTCGCTTGAACGACACGCTTTTTGAAGTTGATCAACTAACGGAATTGCGACTGTTTTGCCCCTGAGCGACATTCACCAGATGGACCCACAGGTGATCGAACTCTACGTGCCGGAGGTCACACCGATGATCTTTCACAACCTTTTGTTGTCAAACATGTCTGACCTTTTCCCGTCGGTGCATCTGGCGACAGCCGGCTTCGATCCCTTCCAGGATCTGATCAGCTCGGTAGAGCACAGCACAACGGTCACCGGCACCTCCTCCGCCAAGCTAGGGTCACTCCTGCTTGACTCTTCGCTCGTCGCGCTCTTCAAAGGGTCAATTTGGTGCTTCTGGCAAATCTGGCTCTTCCTTTGCTGCTCATACGTGTCAGCCTCAGCGTGCCTCCGCATGCTCCATCCCAGCATCCTTGCGCAACATCTGGCACAATTTCGACCCGGTCGCATCCATGTTTCGCTCTGCGCGCAAAGCCGCCCCAAAAATGGCCAATCAGGCTCGTGGCATCTCGCGCCGCTTCAAGAGACCTAGGCGCACGCCTCCGCCACCACCGCCAGGCGCTCGCGACATCGAGTCTGGCGACCTCTACGAAGACCCCACCTGCCGCACCCCACGCCCGCTAGGCACAATTATGAGGGTGAAGAGGACCACTGGCACGACGACGACATGCCGCCACCGCCAGCCAGCCCGTTCTTACGGCCGATAGGGCACCACCAGGTTAATGCGGTCTTTGCCGGAAATTCAAAACATTCCATAGTCTCCGGCCACCTCAACAACGCACCAGCCACCTTCCTAATTGACACCGGCTCCACACTAACACTCGTGCCGATCTCGCTTTTACCGGTTTTTCGCGTCTCGCACAAAGACCTGATTCCGTCAAAAGTCACCCCCGTCGGCGTCACCGGCCACACTCTCCCGATCGCCGGCTACTTTCAAGCAGAAATTTCGATAGCCGGAAACTCGGCCCTGGTAGATGTGCACGTTTCGTCTGACCCCAGCTTCACGCACGGAGCCGCTTACGATGTTCTACTCGGCACGGACACGTTAAGCGAGCTACCCGAATTCACAGTCAACTACAGGAGCAACGTGCTACGATTTCCCAACGGAGGACAAACACGGATCGGCCACCCTAGCCAGCAATTCTGGTCATCGACAGTCCTTCGATCCAGCGTTGATGTGGTTATCCCCGCCGGACACGAAGTCATCATCAATGGATATGTGCCGATTGTCCCCTTAGGAGTGCAGCACCAGTTTGAGATAACGTACGTTGACCCAAGACTAACATCCGCTGGACTGGTGATTCCCCCATCAGTTGTCAGCACCGACAGTAACCGTCGAGTGCCCGTACTAATCTCTAACCCGACCGAAGCTCCGTTGAGAGTCTTCAACAACATGCGCCTTGGCCTCGTGGCCTCGGTGTTCAACAAAGACGGCGTACGCGCGGTCCTCTCGTCGTCTGACGACACCCAAAACAACTCTCCTCTCACAGCGACCGCTGAAGTCGATCCAAAATTCACCGTCGATTACTCGAAGTGTGAAGTGGCACCTCACGAAGTGCAGCGCATCAAAGAGCTTATTGAGGCATTTGCGGACGTGTTCAGCTCGTCGCAATATGACCTCGGGAAGTGCACAATCGCAGCACCGAAAATTGTCACGTCCACCCAAATGCCGCCAAAAGCACGTCCAGCGCGCGTGCCCGTTAAGCTGCGAGCCGAAATGGACAAACACATCGAGCAACTCCTCAAGGCAGGTGTGCTCGTTGAAAGTGACACCCCCTGGGTCAGCAATGTTGTCCTCGTGCAGAAAAAGGACGGCGGAATCCGCCTGTGCATCGACTTCCGTCCCCTCAACAACATAACGCTCCCTGATCCGTTCCCATTGCCGCGCATAGACGCGCTCCTCGAGCGCATTGGCGACTGTCACTTTTACACGACCCTAGACCTTGCCAGCGGCTATCTGCAGATTCCGCTCGACGAGGAAACGTCCCACAAGTGCGGCCTCCTGACAGAGGATAAGGTGTACCAGTTCACCCATCTGCCTTTTGGGTTACGCAACGCGTCGAGCATATTTGCGCGCACGATGACCAAAGTGCTTGAGGGGCTGCAAGACACGGTCATCGCGTACATCGATGACATTCTGGTGTTCACTCGGTCTCCGTCGCTCGACGATCACCTGACCGCATTAGAAAGCGTTTTCCGCCGCCTGCGCAAATTTAACCTGAAGTTGTCACCAAAAAAGTGCTTCTTCGCGCGCAAATCCGTCTCGTTTTTGGGCCACACGGTCAAAGCAGATGGCTATTCGCCGGCGCAAGCCAATGTCGAAGCAATCCTGAAGTTTGCGAAGCCCACAAACCTGGCGGAATGCCGCTCCTTTGTGGGAATGAGCTCCTTTTTTCGGAAGTTCATACCGCACTTTTCCGACATTGCGGAGCCGCTGACCAAATTTAATCGCAAGAACGAGCGCTTTGTGTGGGGCAAGCTCGAGGACGAGGCGTTTGAGAAACTCCGCTCCGCGCTCGTCAGGCAACCAGTGCTCCGGTACCCTAACTACGACAAACCGTTTCATCTGTTTACGGATGCATCGGGAGTCGCCGTTGCCGGAGCTCTGATGCAATCTGACGACGAGGCCAAGTGCTACTATGCTATCGCGTTCTGCTCGAAGACTCTGGCGGAATCCGAGCGCCAATGGCCTGCATCCCACGCTGAGCTAAGTGCTATTATCTACGCGCTTCGCACTTTCCGGCCATATGTGTTTATGGCCGAAACAGTCGTTCACACGGACCATAAACCTTTGACGTATCTTCTTTCAAAGGTGGCCACCCACGCGAGCTTAGCACGTTGGCTCATCGAA
This sequence comes from Steinernema feltiae, assembly GCA_007213375.1. Lineage (NCBI taxonomy): Eukaryota > Metazoa > Nematoda > Chromadorea > Rhabditida > Steinernematidae > Steinernema > Steinernema feltiae. Next base: position 56,205 of record MQUG01003631.1, on the reverse strand, counting down.
TTGCAGGACAAGTCCTTATCGATGGTTCACACCCCAGGCAAGAAGAACTGCGTCGCAGATACACTGACGCGCGAACATGGGCATGAAGAACCACTGTCACTCCTCAATGCAGTGGAACTCGACGACATCATCGAATTCCCACGGTGCCTAGCACTACGTGAGCTGACACCGGATGAGTCGCACCCGTTGTCAAACGTTGACATCGTGGCCGAGCAGCGCAGAGATCCGGCGCTCAAGCATGTGATCGAGCTTCTGGAGCAGAATGACCCCCGCGGCGACAACAGGTACATGCTCCACAGCTCCGGCTGTCTCCTGCGCCGCTTTGCCAACAGCGACCCTAACTCGCACCCGGTGGTTGTTCCATGCAGCCTCAAACGCGTGGTATTCGATGCGTTTCACACCTCGCCGCTCGCGGGAGGCCACGTCAGCGCGCGCAAAGGCATATCGAAGAGCAGACGTTTCTTCTGGCCTTCGAAAGTCAAGGACTTTATGCAGTGGACGCGCGCCTGCCTGTCCTGCCAGATGCGGAAAAACCCGCGCCCCGCACACCGGCTACCCATGCGCCCAGTGGTCACGACAGCCATCTTTTCTAAGGTGGGGCTGGACCTCTCGGGGCCATTCCGAAAAACCGACCGCGAAAACCGCTACATTTTGAACATCATCTGCTGGTTTTCCAAATACGTAGTCTCCGTCGCCACCCCAGACGCGCGCACTTCCACGCTAGTCTCCGCTCTACTCAACCACTTCATACTCATTTACGGGTGTCCCCGCGAGCTAGTCACCGACAATGCCTCTACCTTTACGTCGGCGTTTTTCCGCGAGCTTTGCCAGCTGCTCTCGATCAACAAGCTGTACAGCTCGCCTTATCACTCGCAGGGAAATGCCGCAACCGAGCGCACCTTTCTGACCTTCCAGGACATGATCGCAAAATACGTCGCTAAAGACCATTCCGACTGGGATCTCTACCTGCCACATGTAACGTTCTGTTACAACACGTCGGTACACCAGACGACCAACGAGTCGCCCTTCTTTCTCTGCTTCGGGCGCGATCCCACGTTCCAAGCTGAGCAACTTCTGGATCCCCGCGTGCGCGTGCCTTTTGACGAGACCGACGTTGGCGTCTTCCGAGCTGAGCTAGTCTCGCGCCTCCGCAACGCGTGGGTCACAGCATCTCAGTCCTCCCGCGCCGCCCAAGCCATCATGAAGCAGCAGTACGATAAGAAGGTGCGCATTGAATCACTGTCAGTCGGGGATCGGGTCCTCCTGAAAAGGCCGCACTCCACAGTAGGCACTTCACGCAAATTACACCTCCCGTGGGCCGGTCAGTACCGCATTGTGACTCTAGATGACAATCATGCTTCAATCGTCCCTTGCAATGCGCCCCACAAAGACCCGTATCGAGTGCATCTGTCACAAATCAAGAAGTGCTGGGAGATCTCGGGCCTCCAGGCTGGGGGCCGATTCCGAGCCCACTGCGGACCCAGATGCGACGAACACGGCTGTTCGCCACTCCGCTCCGCCAACTGCGGATTCTCGGGCGGATGAGCACGCCCTTCAACAACCGCAGGCGCCGCGTCGCAACCTGCGACCGAGTACGGTAGCCCAGCGCAGGGCGTGGCCCTCCCCCCGCATCGCATTATGAGCTCACACATGGCAAGAAGCGATGCCCCCGCCCGCGCAGCGCACATTTATACGAGAGTGATTGCGGTAACAGTCATAACCTTTCTCGTGTGCACGGTACAGCTCAGCGCTGGGCCGGCAAGTTTGTCAATCTCGATCTCTGCTTCTTGTGGCGACACGGCTTCCCGTCGTGAAGCTCTCCAAATCGACCCACGGGTTGATATTTCCTCTTTCAACGAATCTCTGGACCTATTGGGTGGACCGCTCGCAGTGATCCAACCTCCGCATCGCGAAGTCCCAACAAAATCGACTCACGGGTTGATCTCTCACCAACAAAAACTATGTACAACCGCCGAGGAGACCACAGCAGCTCGGGGCGTGGCCGGGGTAACCCCCAAAGAGGCGCTTTCCGCCAGCGACGGGGACAGCTGGCGGCCCGCGACTCCGCGGCCTACCACTACCCGCGCGGACGCTCCAAACGCGGCTCCAACCACGGTTCCAACCGGGGTAACGTGTCAGACAACGACTGGCACCGCGTCAGCCGAAGGAGGCCGGATAACGCCAACCGGAACGGAGGGGACGAGACGTGCCGCTACTGGGTGGCCGAATTGCGCCAATCCGCAATCATCCTGGCACGCTCCGAGGATGAGCACAGCTTCCCGTGGTTTCTGAAGGTGGAATCCGACGCAATCGTCGAAACCGAAGCCGGAACGACTACCAAGGCAGAAATCCGACGGACGCTGGAAGTGGCCTCGGTCGTCAGTGTAAGGAAACGCGACATCCGGGGAAGCCACAACGACATTGAAGTCTCATCGTTCAACCACACCATCTACGTTGGGGTTACGGTCGCCCGGATGCAAGTTCTACAACCGCCCGACACCTTCTCGACACCCGCGCTATGCCTCGAAACGTGCAAGAAGAACGCCGCGAGAAAGCAGCAGGAGGACGACGACCAAGGTGACCAACCATCTTCTGAATCAAAGAGTTTCAGGGCGGTGGTTTTCGACCCTACCAATGGGACCAGCGCCTATTTGGAAGGAATGTCGGAGGTTCGTTTCGCAGGAGCCCGCCTGCCGCAGCTCGGGGATTTTGTGAATCTCACGACCGTCCAGCTGCCCCTCGGCATCTACAACGCGCTTGGGGCTGTGCTGCCACCGACGTTCCCTGAGAAGTCCGCTTGGCACCACCCTCAAGGCTCCGGCTTCACCTGGAAGAACGATCTCGATAAGGTGGCCAAGCAGACGAAGACGATGACGTTCATACCATCGTTCATCTCACCCTGTACCTCTCTAGAATTCACCAAACCATTGCCTACGGACAACAACACCCTGGACACGCGCTACGAAGAGCACCTGAAGACGCTCGTCGGCCTCCCAGGATTCGACGCGGCATACGAGAGACTGCAGGCCAGGTTCGTGACCCAGTACGTGAAGATCGAGTGGATGCAGCCCGTTGCCACCAAGGAGAAGATCGAGAACGAAGCCTGCGACGCATTTGAGGACTACGAGGCGGACGAGTGCCATCTGCGGGTCACGTACATCCCAGCGCAGAAGGAAGGAAAGCTCAAACGATTCAAGTTGGCGGCCCGATTCTTCTCTGTGGGCTCGACCATCCACATCCAAGCGCGACTTCGAGCCTCCGCTATCCAGTTCGGCCCGGATGGCAAGGACATCACGAAATATCGCGAGACCCGGTTCCCCGCAACAATCTTGAAGACCGAAGGAAACGCCGAAGAATTCTCCTGGACAATGGAGTTGGGGATGAATCCCGAGTCGTTCCCGACACCCCCTCGACAGGACGACTTTCCTGAAGGCGGCACTCTCCACCCACTGGTGTCCTCGGCGGGAATTTCCTCCCCGCACTACCAAGGCAGTCTCCGGGATTGGGTGTTCGCCGCGCGACTCCAACAACTTGCACGGGAATTAGAACTAGCCGAGGAAGGCGACGAGGCCATCCCCGGAGCCAACTCGCTTGAGGAGGCAGCTGAAGAACTGGGAGCCGTGCTGCGCAACCGGAGTTTGGGAACGACGCGGGACGTGCAAGAGGCCGCATTAGAAGTCACCTTGCAGCTTCTCCAACCGCGCGTAGTATTCCTGACGCTGCACCGGCTCGCAACACTGACAGAGCTCCTCAAGGACGACGCCACCGCTCTGCTAGTGGACGAAGCCGGTCAGGCCTCGGAAGCGTTGGCATTGTTCGCCCTTGATCAGATGCGCAACATATCCAAAGTCGTGGTTGCGGGTGACCCGAGGCAAACCGGCATATTCACCGCCTTCACCCCGGGACCCTCAAACATCGCGGTACGCCGTGATTTCTTACGCGAGATGAGACGTTTCGTCACACCTTGCCTTCTCACGATCAGCTACCGGTTCCACCCCGAGATGGCGCGGATTCTTTCAGCGGCCATCTACGACGGCCAGCTTGTGGCCGCGGAAGGTCTCGCGAGAGACCTGCTCCGCAACAAAGCACCCGAGTTCTTCAAAGATGGGGCCGCCCCAATCGTATGGATCGACGACTGGTCACACCCGGATCCGACGACGAATTTCAGCAGGCGGAACCAGGCGCACACCAAGAAGGCCGCCGAACTCCACGACGAGCTGCGCGTGAAATTAGGTGACAGCTGCCGCATCTCGCTGATGAATTATTACACCGGGCAAACCGAGCAGCTCAAGTCTGCGGTTAGCCACGACGAGACGGACATCGTCACGGTGAACGGCTACCAAGGCCGCGAGGCCGATGTGGTCATCCTGACCCTGACCGTAAGCAGAGAACATAACACCGCCTTTTTACAGGATGATCAGCGGGCTGTCGTCGCGCTGACACGAGCGAGGGAAGGCTTCTTCATAATCGGGGACAAGGAGAGCTTCCAGGGAAGCGGCGTCTGGACGCGCTTCCTGGAGCAGATCGGCACGACGCCAATGGTCATCGACAACGCAATGATCACGGAGGAAAACGCCGCTAGGGGAACCACCGCGAACATCGATGAAATGGCCAACACCCTGGAGCTCATTGGAATTGCGGCCAACGAATGAAGACCATCCGTTTCGACATCGCTCTACGGAGTGATCTCTTTCTGCCTTGCTGTCAATAATAATTGGGGATGTCTGACCATCGTTCCTCTTGATTTGTCTCCCCCTATCTGCCTGTCTTTCGGATCGAGGTCGATCCTGCCAAAAAGGGGTGAGGTGTGAAGTTCGGTCAGCGAACTTCGCCCGTTGGCACTTTCCCGCGCCGTGAGTCATAAACTCGCGGCGCTCAAAGGGCCATTACCCCAACTGGCACAAAGGCCTCTGTCGGCGACATCGGCCAGACAACGGGACAAAGCGCCGGCTCACCTCCGCCCCCTAGGGCGCAGGTTACTTAAGCGCGGCGCCCGTGGTCTCGTGGCTAGCCGGTCGCGGGCATTCAACCCGAGACCAAATCGTCCTGTTGTCCTTCTCGTTCCTGTTCGACTGTCATCGTTCCTGTATCCACCTATCGCCAATAAACCTTCTAATCCCTCGTGTCCTTGTGCGCCCGACACCCAGATTATCACTGGTAGCAGCGAGTTAAGCTCCCCGTCCTGTGGGGCCCCGCGCGTTTCCCAGCGCATCTCTCTTTGTTTGTATTCGGCGCCTGTCTATCCTATTGTTTATCGGTAATTTTGGTCTGCGCCTTTTTCGCGCCTTTCGCACCGCAGCCACAGGAAGTGGCCATAAAATTCAGTAAAACCCAAAAAAAAAAAAACCGTGTTCTGTTTCAGTAGCGCCTTCAGCGCCTTTATTCTTTCTTTCGTATCATTTTTTGTTTGCGCCTTTTTGCGCCTCCTCGCACCACAGCCACAAGACCACAAGTGGCCATAAAACTCAACAAAAACACACAAAAAAAATCCCTGTCTCTTTAGTCTCTTTCAGTAGCGCCCTCTGCGCCATTAACTGTCCTCTATTCTCACATCTTTGTCGTCATCGCTTCACGAAGTGATCTCTCGATATCCCAAAATGTCTTCGCACATCTTTAGCACCCCGCTCTTTCACTTTGATCGACCGGAAACAGTTGCCCATGCGTTCCACCTCATGCGCCTCGAAGAAGCCTGCAAGGAGCTTGAGCAGGCGATCTCGCGTGATGTACGTGCCGTTGAGCACAACGGGCATTCAACCCGAGACCAAATCGTACTGTTGTCCTTCTCGTTCCTGTTCGACTGTCATCGTTCCTGTATCCACCTATCGCCAATAAACCTTCTAATCCCTCGTGTCCTTGTGCGCCCGACACCCAGATTATCACTAAACCAAAAGCCTAAGTTTCTACTTAAACTGTTACGATAGTTTTACCTTTTTTAAGTTTTGCAACCTTTCCGCATCGATTTTGCCTGATGGAAACTGTGGATGATTGGTAGGTTGACCAGAAACCGCCTTTCGGCTTTAAATCCAGAGAAAACCAGAAATTCAAGATGGCGAACGCTTATCGAAGCGCGAACATTTCTCCGAGCCGCTTTCTCGCGTCGAAAAACGCGCCGCCGACCCAGATCCGCCGCTACTTAGCGCCCCGCGCTCTCCGCAGTCGATCATTTGATGTTTGATTCAAGAGCGAACGCCTGATGTCAACGTTGCTTTGGTTTCTCTTTTTGGAACTTTTTAACGAAGAAACACAACAAACGTCACGAACTCAATTATCATTAGTTTCTGGACTTCAAAAACTTCAACTGAAAATCCTTAATGAGATTCTTGGAGAGACGATTCTCAAACACTTGATCTTCGACGTAGAACATGCTCATCTCGTACTGCTCGGAGGTCGGGTGCCTTTCGCTGTAGCTGAAGCGTAGAACGGAATGCTCCATCATGAAGGATCTGAAGACAATAACCTTTGGTTTCATGATTTGCTGTTCGTTCCAGCGGTAATCGGGAATTTTCGCGGTGAACTCAAAAAGATCTTCCTTGGAAATCGTCACATAAATTGAAGATTTCAAATGCTCGTGATCCTTTCGTTGGAGCCAAGCTTTGTACGCAGCCTCGAAGATTTTTGCGGCTCGTGGAAGCGTCGATGGGGCCAGGGAGAGCATCTCAAATCCAGATTTGCTGACAAAATAAGCGAGCAGAGCGGTGAATTCGGGTTGAGCCAGAACGGGGCTGTCGGATTCCAAGATTCGCAGGTGCGGAGACCGCAATTGGCGCTTGAAAAAGTCGACTTCGCCGTCCAGCGCTTCATTGCTATCCCTTTTCCACTTGATGGTCGTAAATTGAGGTCTGAGAGCCTCAAGAAACTGCTTAGGAATTGATAATCCAGTGTTGGGGTACAACAATAAACGGTACAACGAAGGCTCTACGACCAGAGATTCGTAGATATTCGGCGCCAGATCCATGATTTCGCCAAAATTGGATTTATCAGAAAGTTGAAGTTTGTTGACGAAAACGTTCTTCCGTCCTTCCTTGCTTAAGAGAATTAACCTTTGAAATCGAAAATCCTTGAATTTTGAGGCGATTTCACTCCAGCGGCCACCGAAGTGCATCATCGTCGTGAATTTGAACCTTTGCACCAAACGCTCAAAGTGAGCGAAATTGAAGGACATCGAAGATGATGTCGTCGGAGAGGAACGCGAAGTCATTGCAAATGATCCAACAGGAAAGCTCAACAGAGTAGATAGCAGAAAACATCTCACGTTGGAATGACCAGTGAGCATCGGGGAAGCGAAGAATGACAAACAGATGGCGTTTCACTTCACATTTTACAAAATGAAAGCGAGAAATCATCACTCATTGCATTGCTCTTGCGCCCTTTACGTATCGATCTTGTCGGAGATGATGGGAACTGTGGATGACTGTTAAGTTGACTAAAAACAGCCTCGCGTCGAAAAACGCGCCGCCGACCCAGATCCGCCGCTACTTAGCGCCCCGCGCTCCCCGCAGTCGATCATCCTCGCAGCAATGACGCCCACTCGCCTCTCCCTCGCTCTCCTCGCCGTCGTCGTCGCCTCCGCGCTCGCCCACAGCGACTACGGCTACGGTGAGGGCTACGGTAGCGAGCAGGGCGCCCGCCACGGCTTCGGAGAGCAGGACGCGTACGAGGGGCACTACGGCAAGGGCGAGAAGGCGGATTGGTCGAACTACAACCACGGAGGACACGCGAGTCACGCCGACGGAGAGCACTACGGTAGTGGACACGAGCAGGGATACGGTAGCCAGTACGGACAGCACGGAGGCTACGGTCACGGATACGGTAGCGGCCAGGGATACGGATACGGTGCTCCTCACTACGGTTATTGAAATGTGTTTGTTTGATTGAATAAGTGTTTCATTTTTGATAAATTGTGGCAAATTACAGTTATTCTATTGGTATGAGGGTTGTCAAGACCTAGGGCCAAGTCAATCACGCGTTGTTTTTGTCTCATTTTCGTGCAGAAATTTGCTCAACTAATTTTTTCTAAAATTATCTCAAGAAGTCAAGAGCTGCAAGATGAAAGAAAGTTTATTTTACAAAATAGACAAAAAATCAAAAGAAAAGCTTCTTACTTAACAAGCAAAGACGTTACGAACTCAATTACAACTCAATTAGTTCTTGGACCTGGAAAACCGCACTTTTAAATTCTTGATTGACTGTAACTTAAAGCGGTGTAGCCTGGCGCGAGCCTTGCTTAATGCGTTGCCTGCTCGTGAAAATTCAAGGCCCGGACCGGGCGTTGTATTTTCGGAGGAGGACATCGACATTTCGTAATGTGCGGTTTTCGGATGCATTTCACTGTAGATGAAGATCATCGTGGGTTGCTCGTTAGAGCGGAAATCGGGAATTTCGCTGTAGCTGTAGCTCATTCTGGGACGCTCCAACTCGACGGATCTGACAAAAGCAGCTTCTTGCTTGGTCCAGTGGAAATCAGGAATTTTCGCGGTGAACTCTTTTAGATCTTCAGCGGAAATCTTCGCATCAATTGCGGACTCCAAGTGCTCGTGATCCTTTCGTTGGAGCCAGGCTTCATAAGCAGCCTCGAAGACTTTCGCGGCTAGTGGAGCTGACGAGGGGTGTAAGCAGAGCTTCTCAAAGCCTGGTTTGCCAACGAAATCAGCGAGGAGGGTGGTGAATTCGGCTTGAGCCAGAACGGGGCTGTCGGATTCCAAGATCCGTAGATGCGGAGACCGCAATTGGCGCTTGAAAAAGTCGATTTCGCCTTCCAGCGGTTCCTTGCTATCTCTTTTCCACTGGATAGTCGTAAATCGAGGTCTGAGGGCCTCCAGAAACAGCATAGAAGAAACGTCGGCTGTAGCGGGATTAGGTGAATTATCGATGTTTCTGACGCTCGCAAATTGAGGTGAGGAATACGGATCTCTCAAGACTCGCCGCTCTACGACCACAGATTCATAGATATTCGGCGCCAGATCCCTGATTTCGCCAAAATTGGAATTATCAAAGAGATGAAGTTTGCTCACGAAAACGTTCTTCCGTTCTTCCTGACTGAAATTGTTCCACCGACGATCCAGCTGCCCTTCATTAAATTCGATCATTTTAAACTTCCCGGCGATTTTATCCCAGCGACCTCCACACGGCATCCTGAAGCCGATTTGTGTCGTCAGCCGCTCGAAGTGAGCGACCTGCAGGACATCGTAGATGATGTCGTCGGAGAGGTAGGCGAAGTCATTGCAAATGATCCAACAGGAAAGCTCAACAGAGTAGATCGCAGAAAGCATCTCACGTTAGAATAACCAGTGAGCAAGGGGGAAGGATGACGACGCGTTTGTGTCAAAATGTCACAAAAACAAAGCGCGAACTCGTCACACGTTGACCCTGCATTGTTCTGGCGCCCTTTCCGTATCGATCTTGCCTGATGGAAATTGTGGATGATTGGTCCAAAAACCGCCTCTGGTTTCGGTTTGAAACCCAGAGAAAACCAGAAATTTCAAACGACAAACGACGCGACCGCTCATCCAAGCGCCAACATTCCTCCAAGCCGCTTTCTCGCGTCGAAAATCATGGCCGAACGTGTCACTTTCTCGTCAACGCCACAATAGCATTTTTGCCGCGCTTTTTGACGATCAACAACGTCATCGTTTACCATGTACCGAAATGCAAGTCGAAAAGCAGCTGTTTTACAAAAACCAACGCAAAGATCAACGTTTTCAGCAATAAATGTCACTTTTTTGGAGCTCATAGATGGACTGAGGACTGAGAAAGAGAGAGCAGAGAAATGCAATGGAACTAGGCACAGCTACGTAGTAATATGACAAAGCTTTCCAACTGAGCTATCTATCTGGTCGTTTTGTCAACAAGCATTTGTATTTATCACATGTTCTGACAGTAATAACAACAACAGCTAAGCGATGAGCATTGCAAGCAGATTAACGCGAAAAATCGAGCGTCAAAGTGCGAAAATTGCGGCGATCGAAATCGCTCCAGAAAACATCGAAATACATGAAGAGTTTGTAGTCCTCGTTGGTCGGATGATTCACGCTGTAGCTACTCCGCGTTTTCCCCTCTTGTTGCTCCACGCGCCACACAAAGTTGCGAGCGATGGTTTGCATTAAATGCGCCAGATCATCACTGCTAATGTCCGCAACTATTGAAGGACGCACAAGGTGATGTTCTCGATGAAGCCACGCCTGGTAGGCCGCCTGGAAGACTCTCCCGGAGAGCGACACTGGTGACAGGAACTTCAATCTCTTGAAACACGTTCTGCTGGTGAAAACAACGAGCGCGTCAGTAAAATCCGCCTTCTCGAAAGCGGCGCTGTCGGCGTCCAAATCGCGCAGATGCGGCGAGCGCAGTTGGCGCCTGAAAAACTCGGTTTCGCCTTCGAGCGGCACTTTGCTGTTGGTCAGCCGCCGCCAGAAGATTTTCGTGAAACGAGCGCCAAGGGACTCTAGAAAGGGTTCGGGAATCGTTTCGGGACCGAACACCCACAGCAGCTCGTAGCAGAGCGGCGCGAGATGCAAAATTTCATTGAAATCCGTTTGACGCGCGATGAACGTTTCGTTCGGGTGGACGTCCGTCGCGTCGAACGCTGAGGAGCTCTCGTAGTCATGCTTGAGCTCTGCTGCTTCGTAGAATAGCCGCTCGATCTTTCCATTCGAGCACTTGACGTCTTGAAACCGCTCGGCTACTTCGCCCCAACGACCACCCAAGAAGATTTGCTGAAAACTGCCGTAGACGATCGAGCGTTCAAAGTGCGCGAATTCAAGGACGTTGTAGATGATGTCGGAGGAGAGGAAGGCGAAGTCGTCGGCCATTTAGGTCGACAACGAGAGTGACTAACGAGCAGAGAGTCGGGACGAAAGTGTGATAAATTGATTTTCTCATTTTTAGCGATGGTCCCGACACGACACTGAAAACAACAATTAAATCAAATCAATCAAATTTATTCCATCAAACAAGCAGATTTCAATAACCGTAGTGAGGAGCACCGTATCCATATCCCTGGCCGTTACCGTATCCGTGACCGTAGCCTCCGTGCTGTCCGTACTGACTACCGTATCCCCGGTCGTGTCCACTACCGTAGTGCTCTCCGTCGGCGTGACTCGCGTGTCCTCCGTGGTTGTAGTTCGACCAATCCGCCTTCTCGCCCTTGCCGTAGTGCCCCTCGTACGCGTCCTCCTCTCCGTAGCCGTGGCGGGCGTCCTGCTCGCTACCGTAGCCCTCACCGTAGCCGTAGTCGCTGTGGGCGAGCGCGGAGGCGACGACGACGGCGAGGAGAGCGAGGGAGAGGCGCGTGGACGTCATTGCTGCGAGGATGATCAACTGCGGGGAGCGCGGGGCGCTAAGTAGCGGCGGATCTGGGTCGGCGGCGCGTTTTTCGACGCGAGAAAGCGGCTCGGAGGAATGTTCGCGCTGGGATGAGCGGCTGCGCCGTTAAAAAATTTCGCGCACAGCGCAGCAGCAAAAACGCGCAGCAAATTGAAAGGCGATTTTCGAAAAGACATCGAAAACTAAAAACTGAACTGTGCGAACACGGTGTCAAGTGCTAATCAAGTGTCACGTTGCGAGAGTGTATTTTCATAATTCTTTTGCGAAAATTGAAAACTCGAAGAAGCTTGATCGACAATTCGTCTTTCAGCCAATATGAGTAAAAGCAATCTCAAAGCAATTGAAGCGATAGAATCAAAGAGAACAAGCAAGATTAAACAAAGTGACAACAACAACGCTAACAATACTAATATACTAATACTAATACAATACTAATAACAATAATGATACTAAAATGCAATCTTCGAAAAGGTCAGAAATCGTTTAAATTTACAGATTTAGAAACGTAGAGTTTGTGTTCGTCGATCTGAAGGCAGCCAGTGTCCGCATCACTCAAAAGAAGCTCGTGATTGGGAGATCCAAAGTCAACCGATAAGCTGTAAACGAGAACACACAACATCGAATTTGACAATTCTCAGGCTTACTCCTTGATAGTTACTCGAAGATGAACACGATAAGTTCCATCAGGGAAGAGATACTTCTCGTCAAATGAGAGGGTAGAGTTGTCGATAGGGAGATTAATGTTAAAAGTTGTATTGTTTCCTGCAAAATCTTCCACGTAGATCAAGTTGTCGGACCACTAAATGTTCACATGTAAACCACCAAAAGAGAACAACAGACTAACCTTGTGCACAGCGTTATGCTTTTCGTTAAATCCCAGCAAAGTGAAGCAGCCGCTATGATGCAAATTGATAAAAGAAGTCAATTCGGATGGAGAGCGATCCCAACTAATTTTGAAATTAGCGACCTGATCGGACTGGGAATTCGTACAAGAATTACCAATATACCTTAAAAAAAATGGTGTGAAGACTTTTCTAAGGCGATTGGAAACAAACCATTCGAATTCTCCAAGTTGCAACTTGCAGTCGCCAAAGTTTCCTTTCTCGAAATCCTCCTTTTTGATCTTCCAAACGACTTTGTTCGAGACGGTTGTCATGGCTTGTTTGACTGAAATAGGGATTGAAATAGGAGAATCATCAATTAAGCAAGAAGCACGGAATGAAGACGCGAGAGCAACAAGAAATCCGCCGGTGTAGTGCGGCTAAACTCGAAATACGGAACCTTCCAACAAACGAAGCAATGCGAGTAATCCTGCGCGCACTGCAGATTTAGAAACGTAAATACACTCATAAAGCTCTATGGAGAACAAGTCAGCTGTGTTGTTTGCCGCCATTCAGGTCTTGCATGGCACTAAATAAATTGAAAGTTGACAAACGAGCAGAAGACAATTGCTGCGAGTCTCACAACTCGTGAGGTTTGAACTCGTAGATTCCGACGAGCTCACAGCCTGCATTCACGCTGATCAACGTCCATAGGTCGTGACAAGACTCATACCATTAGAACGGCTGAAAATGGCCATAATTTATCAAAAATCGAGCGTTTATTGAATCAAACAACCACATTTCAATAACGGTAGTGAGGAGCGCCGCATCCATATCCCTGAGTAACTTCAACGCAATTGACTACAAGCAAGATTAAACAAAGTTACAACAACAACGCTAACAAAAGGAACAATAAACAATCAACGCTTCGCCTTGGGCTCTTCGCTTTCCTCTCCACCGCACGTGCACACTCGCTTGCGCTTGTTGGCTTCGTCCTCGAGACGTTTGGTGATCAGTCGTCGGACGTATTCCGAATCAGGGTCGCTCAGGATTTCGGCCAAGTACTCCTTCAGCTCTTCAACAGGCAGCGTCTCGATGGCCTTCTCACAAACACTGAGGAACTTGTAGCGGTACTTGGTGGAAACTTTCAGGTCGTCGAGATCGAACTCGTTCTGCTGCTCCAATAATTGCTCACAGCTAATGAACACACTCTTGCACTGGTACTTATCGGCTAATACCAAGACTTCACCAACATAATCAACTAAATCATCAAGTAGTCCAATAACGCATTGAATAATCAGGAAAGTACCATCACGGTGAGCGCTGAACATCGTATACGAATGCGCGAGGAACTGCATGAAATGTTTCACATCTACTTCTTCAAGCACGATGACTTCCTGGGTTTTTTCCTTGAAATCGCCAAAGAAGAGCGTCTTGAAATAAGGCGAAATGGTGCTTAGATACTAAAATGTCTTCTTGAAAGTATTCAGAAATCGATTAAACTTACAGTTTTCGAAACGTAGATTTTGTGTCCCTCAATCTGAAGACATCCAGTATCCGCATTACTCAAACGAAGCTCGTGAATGGGAGATCCAAAGTCAACCGATAAGCTGTAAACCAGTACATAAATTAAATTGGAGATTTCTCAGGCTTACTCCTGTACAGTTAGTTGAAACTCAAGATGATAAGTGCCATCTGGGAAGAGATATTTCTCAGCAAACGAGAGGACGGAGTTGTCGATATGGAGATGACTGCGAAGAGCACTCATATTGAGTGCGACGGCAGACCACTAAATGTTTGCATGTAAACCACCAAAAGAGAAGCACCGAAACAGACTAACCTTGTGCACAGCGTCGTGCTTTTCGTTAAATCCCAGCAAAGTAAAGCTCCCGCTATAATGGACATTGAAAAACGAAGTCGAAGTGGACAGAGAGGAATTCCAATAAATATCGAAAGTAGCGAAATTCACGGGCGGGAGACATCTACTATAAGAAGAATTACCAATATACCTATAAAAAAAGATGCATAGAATTATTTAAAGCGATTAGTAACAAACCATTGGAATTTTCCAAGTTGAAACTTGCAATCGCCGAAGTCTCCGCTCTCATAATCCGCCTTTTTGATCTTCCAAACGACCTTGTCCGAGACGGCTGTCATGGTTTGGTTGACTGAAACAGAGATTGCGCAAGAATGAAGGAGAAGCAAGAAGCACTGAATGGAGACGCGAGAGCAACAAGAAATCCAGATCGGCTAAACTACAAACTACGAAATATGGGAGCTTCCACCAAAGGAAACAACTCGAGTAATGCTGCACGCGCTGCTGATTCAGAAACGTCCACTCAGAAGAACAAGAACAAGTTGTTTTCCGATATTCTTGCAGGGCACAACAAATCGAAAATGAAGCAGATAAACGAGCAGAAGACAATTGCTGCGAGTCCTACAACGATGGCGTTGAGGTTTGCAAAACCGAGTTTTTCTAGTTTCTAGGAGTAGCTAATACAGCGCAAATTATCCGCAGCGAGGATTTCAAAGTCTTTAGGTTTTCTGGCGCAATTTCGATCTGCTCACGACGTTTATTCAACAATTCAGATTTCAAAAACCGCAGTGAGGAGCACCGTATCCATAGCCCTGGCCATTGCCGTGCTGTCCGTACTGACTACCGTATCCCTTCTCGCCCTTGCCGTAGTGCCCCTCGTACGCGTCCTCCGCTCCGTAGCCGTGGCGGGCGTCGTGCTCGCTACCGTAGCCCTCACCGTAGCCGTAGTCGCTGTGGGCGAGCGCGGAGGCGACGACGACGGCGAGGAGAGCGAGGGAGAGGCGAGTGGACGTCATTGCTTCGAGGATGATCGACTGCGGGGAGCGCGGGGCGCTAAGTAGCGGCGGATCTGGGTCGGCGGCGCGTTTTTCGACGCGAGAAAGCGGCTCGGAGGAATGTTCGAGCAGTCGCGCCGTTTGCCGTTTTGAATTTCTGGTTTTCTGTGGGTTTGAAGCCGAAAGGCGGTTTCTGGTCAACTTAACAGTCGTCCACAGTTTCCATGATGGGAAAGGTCGCCAGGTCAACGTGTGACAGACACAAATCAGTTTATCTCATAATCAATCAAAACGGAAACGAACTTAAATCACTCGATTTCTCCTCCATAATGAAATTTCATTGTCAACACGTTCGACATAAACTTCATGGACATTTTGTACTTGTAGGCGGCCCAATTCGGATGAGCTTCGCTGAACCTAAACTCTGAGTAACGATCCCACTTGTGCTCGGTCCATTGAAAGTCGCTTATTTTGGCGGTGAAATCGTGAAGGCCGTAGGGAGACGGTTTCGCAACAATCAACGACTCCAAATGCTCATTGTCTTTGCGTTGAATCCACGCTTCGTACGCCGCCTCAAAGACCTTGGCCGAAAGACAAACCGGCGAGCTGGCGTCGAGCTTCTCAAAATTCTTCCTTCGGACGAACGCGACGAGCAATTCGGAAAAATAGGCGCTCGCCAGGTCGGGAGCGTCGCATTCGAGCGATCGCAACAGCGGGGATTGCAACTGGCGTGCCAGGAAGTCGACCTCTTCGTCGGTCATCGGGTCGCCGTTGAACGAAACTGTGCCGTTGTTCTTCCACCACTTGATGCTCGTGAATCGAGTGCCCAGAGCGGCGAGGAACAGCGGACAGAGGGTCGCGTTCTGACCAAAGTCAATGCGCTCGTAGAGGTTCGACGCCAAGTGCTGCAGTTGGCCGAAATCGGTCTCTTTATTCACGTACAGACCGCTCAGCGGGTAAAAGTCGTCCGCGTTCATCAGCACGTAGTCGTACACCAACCCCTTCTTCGTCTTGTCGTAGTAGCAGCGTTCGACCCAGCTGCCGTTCAGGCTGAACATCTCGAATTTTCCGGCGATTTCGCCCCAACGGCCGCCCTGGAAGCGCATTGTTTGGTAGTTGCACCGCCGCCGTCGCAGACGCTCGAAATGCGCAAATTCCAGGATGTCGTAGACGATGTCATCGGAGAGAAACGCAAAGTTATTGGGCTCGGTGGAGCGAGAGGTCATTGCGTGCGCCATCGCTTGCAATGGAGGACGATTGGCGCAGAACTTGGCGCCGTTTTTTGAGTGCAAAACTTGGTAGAACGTGTGAAAACGACGCAGTGAATGATCATGTGGGGGACGGAGAGCGAAATGTCGTACGTTCGATCACTCAAGTGGCCACAAATATGTGCTTCCTCATTCGTTCTCGACCAAATCGAGGTCGTCAAGAACGCCTATGGTCGCGTACCGCAAGTTGATCAAGACGTCGACGGTATTGTCGTTCCGCATTCGAATGTCGTGCGTTTGGATGAGACTTGATACAATGACCAACACAATGGAGATCGACCCAACTGCCACATGCGTAGGGCATAACAGATAGGCGTAAGCGTAAAAGACGTAAAAAAGGCGTTATCGATATTAAAATCAACTTGCCGCCCTGAATTTGGTAAATTTTGGCTATTTTGGCGGCAGGTCAAACACGGCTAAATGCTCTACGATGCCTGGAAAGTCAATAACTAGTGGCAAAACCACTAGGGCAGTCAGTCGAAGCCTTAGGCAGATACGGTATGGTTAGCCAATCTTTAACGCGTTACGACCAACACAAAGGTCACAGATTCTTGGCGCCTCTCCTAATTCTCCATAGGAAACGAGGAATTTCCGCTCTTTTAGTGTGATTATGTTACCATGCGCGTTTTTGGTAATCTCGATTTAGTCTCGAACACTCAGGAAACACTGATTTGTGATCTTTTGGCGGTGGCAAAAAGGCCAAAAATGCTACAGCCTCGGTTGCCAAATGAGGTCTGTTTCCCTCACGAACTCTAAGTTGTTGGGTTCTACGGCGAAATCTCGCCAGTTCGGCTAGTGTGAGCTACAATTTCCCATCAAAGCGTGAAAAATGCTAAAGATGCAATGTGCCATGAATTGCGCATTACTACAATTTCCGCATAAACGTCGCACACCGAACGATCATTGACCAATCCGCTGCTGCTTTGGTTGCATTCTCCAAAATGGCCCTCTATGGCAATGATTTCGCCTTCCTCTCCGACGCTATCGCCTCCGACGTCCTCCAAGTCGCGCATTTCGAGCGGCTGAGGGGAAATTACGTCACGATGCGTATTGGAGGTCGCTGGGGTGAAATCGCCGAGACCTTTTCAAACATCAAGTTGATCGGAACTCAGCCAGAAGGCGTTCGGTATGCGATTAAGAGCAGAGACTTTTGTTCTACGCTCTATTCGCTTGAACAAGCGAAGGAATTCTCGTTCAATTGCTGTTCGGTTGATCAGAACGCAGATTTCGGCAAAATCATGGATTTCGCGCCCAATTTCTACGAATCTATGATTGTGAAGCCTCGGCCTCCGTTCGTCGAACCTACCGGTCTTCAGCGTTTGATGTCGGTCCTCAACGCAGATTACCAGGCGCACTCCAACAGTAATCCCAACTATCGGCCTCAATACACCTATAGAGATCGTTTGGGGTATGACATTGACAGCAGTAGAAACGTCGCTAGCTCATCTACTCCCGCTACAGCCCCCATTTCTATTCCTAAGCAGTTTCTGGAGGCCCTCAGACCCCGATTTACGACCATCAAATGGAAAAGGGATAGCAATGAAGCGCTGGACGGCGAAGTCGACTTCTTCAAGCGCCAATTGCGGTCTCCGCATCTGCGGATCTTGGAATCCGACAGCGCCGTCCTGGCTCAAGCCGAATTCACCGCTCTGCTCGCTGATTTCGTTAGCAAACCAGGCTTTGAGAAGCTCTCCCTGGCCCACACTCCCTCCACGCCTCAACGACTCTTCGAGGCTGCGTACGAAGCGTGGATTCAACGGAAGGATTACGAGCATCTGGAGTCTTCAATCGATGCGAAGATTTCCCACAATGATCTTGGCCTAGTCACGGCCAAGTTTCCCGATTTCCGCTGGAACGAGCAAGAAGCTGTTTTTGTCACATCCGTCGACTTGATGCGTCCCAGAATGCGCTACAGCTACAGCGAAAAGCACCCGACCGCCGATCTCTACGAGATGTCGATGGTCTATGATGAAGATCAATTGTACGAGTCTGGTGACAACAGGTTAACAATGCGGTTTTCCCAGTCCAGGAACTAATATTTGCTGCGATTGTAACGATTATGCTTGTTGGGTTTGTTAAGTAAGAAGCTTCCCTTGTTAACGTTCCTCTAAGAGGATAAACTTGGGCAATTCGCTCCTTTATGTCTGTTTTTTTGTATACTTGGGCAATAAACTTTTCATCTTGAATCTTGCAGTTGCAGAATTTAAAATTTAAATGATCCCCCTCTATAATAAAGCGCAAACCAACGGTATGTTTGTGTGTGTGTGTGTTTTTCTGTCCGCATCGGTGTCATTCGAGACGTTGAAACGACCGGTCGTTCAGAGAACACAACACAAAAGAGACTACGCCACCAGGCATCGAACTCAGACACCGCGCACAACAGACAAACGCGCTGCCAATGAGCCACCGCGCGCACGTCTTTCAAACGTTGCAATGAGGATAGATGTCAGGTGTCTCATTATGCAATGAAGCGGTTGTTTGTTGGCAAAGCAAAGTGGAGTAACGGATCAAAGTGGAATGAAATGGAAATTCTGTCCGTTAAGTTTCGAACCGTTAAGATCTTTAGTGCAAATATGAAATCCGAAGTGAGATTCTTCCAATTCGCGCGCGCTCCAGTTCAAAATTCAAGATTTGCAAGATGGTAGCTTACAATCACAGTTAAATAAAGGCGCGGATTGCGCGCTCTTCAGCGTTTATATCTCTATGAATTTAAAAGGATTTTTAGTCTAGTTAAGTCTGAATATCAAGACCAGAGAAAGCTGAGGCGAAACCAGAATTTCTTAAACGGCGCGACCGCTCCTCCAAGCGCGAACATTCCTCCGAAGCCGCTTTCTCGCGTCGAAAAACGCGCCGCCGACCCAGATCCGCCGCTACTTAGCGCCCCGCGCTCCCCGCAGTTGATCATCCTCGCAGCAATGACGTCCACTCGCCTCTCCCTCGCTCTTCTCGCCGTCGTCGTCGCCTCCGCGCTCGCCCACAGCGACTACGGCTACGGTGAGGGCTACGGTAGCGAGCAGGACGCCCGCCACGGCTACGGAGAGGAGGATGCGTACGCGGGGCACTACGGCAAGGGCGAGAAGGCGGATTGGTCGAACTACAACCACGGAGGACACGCGAGTCACGCCGACGGAGAGCACTACGGTAGTGGACACGACCGGGGATACGGTAGACAGTACGGACAGCACGGAGGCTACGGTCACGGATACGGTAGCGGCCAGGGATATGGATACGGCGCTCCTCAACACGGTTATTGAAATCTGCTTGTTTGATTGAATAAATGATTCATTTTTGAAGTTCGGACAGGTTGGGCAGAAATGCGAGTCGGACGATGTCAGCCGGGAATTCACGATAATTCCTGGATGTTTCGGCCTCCAGAATAGTCCGTTTCAATCAATGCATCCTTCCGCCGCTGTTTTTTTCACCTAGAATGTTAGACATATCAACGATTTCGTGTTTCCGTCTTATTTTGATAATTTCCGTTAATACGACTCGTTAGCGCGCTGTTCCATGTCCAACAAGATCGTGATAACATGAATGCAGACTGTGGTCGACTGAGGATTCTACGAGTTGAAACCTCTACGCCATCGTCGTGAGACCTTTTTTGTCAACTTTCGATTTATTTAGCGCCGTGAAAGAAGTGCACAGCGGAAGACAACGCAGCCTACTTGTTCTTCATGGAGCTTAATGACTGAACGTTTCTGAATCAGGCGCCCAGGATTACTCGCGTTGCTTCGTTTGCTTCCGTATTTCGAGTTGTTGCTCTCGCGTCTCCATTCCGTGTTTCTTGCTCGTGCTTAATTGATGATTCTGTTTCAGGCAAACAAACCATGACAGCCGTCTCGAACAAAGTCGTTTGGAAGATCAAAAAGGAGGATTTCGAGAAAGGAAACTTCGGCGACTGCAAGTTGCAACTTGGAGAATTCCAATGGTTTGTTTCAAACGCCTTAGAAAATTCTTCACACCATTTTTTTTTAAGGTATATTGGTAATTCTTCGATTCGTACGAATTCCCAGTCCGATCAGGTCGCTTCTTTCCGTATTAATTGGGATCGCTCTCCATCCAGTTTGGCTTCTTTTATCAATGTGCATCATAGAGGCAGCTTCACTTTGCTTGGATATAACGAAAAACACAACGCTATCGAAAAGGTGAGCTTATTTCAATGAAACTCCTCCGTTTAAATGCAAACATTTAGTGGTGCGCCGTCGCACTACATACGGGGTATCGTTTCATTCTTCTCCATGTCGACAACTCCGTTCTCTCGTTTGATGAAAAGTATCTCTTCCCAGATGGAACTTATCGCCTTGAGTTTCAACTAACTGTGAAGGAGTAAGTCTGAGTTTGTCTTAGTCGTAGTTTGATTTATATTCTGGTTTACAGCTTATCTGTTGACTTTGGATCTCCGAATCACGAGCTTCTTTCGAGTGATGCGGACACTGGATGCCTTCAGATCGACGAACACAAGCTCTACGTTTCTAAATCTGTAAGTTTAAACGATTTCTGACCTTTTCAAAGATCACAGTTTAGTATCTAAGCGCCATTTCGCCTTACTTCAAGGCGCTCTTCTTCGGAGATTTCAAGGAAAAAAACCAAGAAGTCATCGTCCTTGAAGAAGTAGACGTAGAATATTTTATGCAGTTCCTCGCGCATTCGTATACGATGCTCATCAGTCATCGCAAAGGTTTTTTTTCTTCATATTCAATCTGTAATTGAACTGTATGTTGTTTTAGGTCGTTGTGTTGCTGAGGTCTTGGAATTGGCCGATAAGTACTTGTGCAACAGTGTGTTCGCTAGCTGTGAGGAATTGTTGGAGAAGCAGAGACTCATGAACATCCACGACCTGAAACTTTCCAACAAGTACCGCTACAAGTTCATCAGCGTTTGTGAGAAGGCCGTCGCCACGCTGCCTGTTGATGAGCTGAAGGAGTACTTGGCCGAAATCCTGAGCGACCCTGATTCTGAACACGTCCGACGACTGATCACCGAACGCCTTGAGGAGGAAGCCATCATGCTCAAGCCAGTGTGCACATGTTGTGGAGGCTAAAGTGAATAATCCAAGGCGAAGCGTTGATTGTTTGTTGTTCCTTGTTGTTAGCGTTGTTGTTGTAACTTTCTTTAATCTTGCTTGTAGTCAATTGCGTTGAAGTTACTCTGGGATATGTATGCGGCGCTCCTCACTACGGTTATTGAAATGTGGTTGTTTGATTCAATAAACGCTCGATTTTTGATAAATTATGGCCATTTTCAGCCGTTCTAATGGTATGAGTCTTGTCACGACCTGTGGACGTTGATCAGCGTGAATGCAGATTGTGAGCTCTTCAGAATCTACGAGTTCAAACCTCAACACCATCGTTGTGAGACTCGAAATTGCCAATTGCTCGTTTGTCTGCTTCACTTTCGATTTAGCGCCCTGCAAGACCTGAATGGCGGCAAACAACACAGCTGACTTGTTCTCCATGGAGCTTAATGAGTGTATTTACGTTTCTAAATCTGCAGCGCGCGCAGGATTACTCGCGTTGCTTCGTTTGTTGGAAGGTTCCGTATTTCGAGTTTAGCCGCACTAGACCGGCGGATTTCTTCTTACTCTCGCGTCTCCATTCCGTGCTTCCTATTTCAATCCCTATTTCAGTCAAACAAGCCATGACAACCGTCTCGAACAAAGTCGTTTGGAAGATCAAAAAGGAGGATTTCGAGAAAGGAAACTTTGGCGACTGCAAGTTGCAACTTGGAGAATTCGAATGGTTTGTTTCCAATCGCCTTAGAAAAGTCTTCACACCATTTTTTTTAAGGTATATTGGTAATTCTTGTACGAATTCCCAGTCCGATCAGGTCGCTAATTTCAAAATTAGTTGGGATCGCTCTCCATCCGAATTGACTTCTTTTATCAATTTGCATCATAGCGGCTGCTTCACTTTGCTGGGATTTAACGAAAAGCATAACGCTGTGCACAAGGTTAGTCTGTTGTTCTCTTTTGGTGGTTTACATGTGAACATTTAGTGGTCCGACAACTTGATCTACGTGGAAGATTTTGCAGGAAACAATACAACTTTTAACATTAATCTCCCTATCGACAACTCTACCCTCTCATTTGACGAGAAGTATCTCTTCCCTGATGGAACTTATCGTGTTCATCTTCGAGTAACTATCAAGGAGTAAGCCTGAGAATTGTCAAATTCGATGTTGTGTGTTCTCGTTTACAGCTTATCGGTTGACTTTGGTTCTCCCAACCACGAGCTTCTTTTGAGCGATGCGGACACTGGCTGCCTTCAGATCGACGAACACAAACTCTACGTTTCGAAAACTGTGAGTTTAAAAGATTTCTGACCTTTTCGAAGATTGCATTTTAGTATCTCAGCACCATTTCCCCGTACTTCAAGGCGCTCTTTTTCGGCGATTTAAAGGTAAAGAACCAAGAAGTCATCGTCCTTGAAGAAGTAGATGTGGAAGAGTTCATGCAGTTCCTCGCGCATTCGTATACGATGTTCAGCAGCCATCGCAAATGTAATTGTTCACTTTTAAAATGTGTAAACGACATTTGTTCTTTCAGTGTGTTCTTTTAGCGCAGTTTTGGAATTGGCCGACAAGTACCAGTGCACCAGTGTGTTCGCTAGCTGTGAGCAATTGTTGGAGCAGGAGCGTCTCTTCATAATCGACGACCTGAAACTTTCCAACAAGTACAGCTACAAGTTCATCAACGTTAGTCAGAAGTCCGTCGCCTCGCTGCCTGTTGATCAGCTGAAGGAGTATTTGGCCGAAATCATGAGCGACCCTGATTCCGAAGGCACTCGCAATCTGATCACCGAACGCCTCGAGAACGAAGTCAACAAGCGCCAGCGCCTGGAAGAAGAGGCTAACAAGCGCAAACGCCTGGAGGACGAGACCAATAAGCGCAAGCGAGTGTGCACGTGCGGTGGAGACAAAAGCGAAGAGCCCAAGGCGAAGCGTTGATTGTTTGTTGTTCCTTGTTGTTAGCGTTGTTGTTGTAACTTTCTTTAATCGTGCTTGTTGTCTTTGATTCTGTCGATTGCGTTGAGATCACTTTTAGGAGTTGGCTGAAGCGCGGAAGCGTCGTCGGGTTGTTGGGATTTGCATGATATTGCCCACTGACAATGAGACAATCAACCTGACTTGGGGCTTGTTCTCGTTATTGGCTCGGCGACATTCTGCAGCGACTTATTTAACGTTCGAGAAGCTCGTCTAGCCCGCGCAGTCGGCTGCTGCTGATGCACTGCGACGACGTTGAATATATATGACGATTGCTTTCTGCCCGTTTTCGGCAATTTTCACAGGATTCTGAAAACAAACCGCGGTCTCGCAACGCGACACTTGATTGGCATTTGACACCGTATTCGCACAGTTCAGTTTTTAGTTTTCGATGTCTTTTCGAAAATCGCCTTTCAATTTGCTGCGCGTTTGAGAATGTTAGGGTTATCGCGCTCTGTTTCGCTTGATTTCCTCGTTGCCATCATTGCGTTCCATCTTTCAGAAGAAAGATGGTGGATCTCTCCCATTCGCAGGAGTCGCTTTCGCTCTCCCAGAGATCCACCAAAGCGTCGAGAGAGCCGGCGGAGAGCAAGATGATGGCGCCGCTTTCTGCTTCGGAGTGTGTCTTGGGCCTGACGGTACGTGTGTGTGGCTCGCTGTCAACGCTTCTAATTATAAATCATCGTTTTAGGGATTGCTGAGTCCTCTGAGCAACTACTTCGTCCTGCCGTTCACCGTGCGATCCGAGAAATTCCGCTCTGTGGAGCACTATGTTAAAACGAAGATGATTCGACAGCTGAATCTCGGAAAGTGCGAAGAGGCCATTCGGACGACTGTCGATCCGTACGATGTGAGGCTCGTTTTTGACCGACTCGTTAGTAGGCGTAAGGTGAGTGACTGAGTTGAGGTCGGTCCTCCATTCAATCACTTTCAGGTATCGGAAGAAGACCTCGCAGCGGTTTCTCGAAAAGCTGAAAAATGGCTGATTTCTGCCTTAAAAGCGAAAATTACGGAGAGAGAAGACCTGGAGCACCTTCTCCTCGCTACCGGCAACGCAATCCTGGTGGAAACGGCAAATTCTGAAGATACCACCGATGTGGAGTACCGCATGCAGAAGGAGCTGACGAAGCAGCACACCAACGCCAATGCGATCCTTGGCATTATGCGAAGCGCCAGTGAACAGAACAATGTGACTGATCAAAACATGGGCGCAGTGCTGCTGATGCAGCTGCGAGCCAAGATCGCTGGAAAGAAGCCTTTAAGAAGAATTCCGCTCTGCGAACCGATTGACGATGAGAGCACCAAGCTCCTGAAGAGCTGCGTTTCATCTCATTTGCTGTGTTTCACCGCTGCCAGCATTCTTCATCCGTTTTATCAGCTCGAAATTGAAGAAGACGGGAAGACGTATCCATCGCCTGCTCATTACATTGTTGAGCGCGCTGTTAAGTAGGCGGATGTGCTGATTTCCTTACTACACGAGGAAATGTGCGTTTAGGACGCTGGGCATTACCGAAGAGAACAACAAGTGGATCTTCGAAGGCAAGCTGGGAATCCACGTGTGGAATCGTTTGTATATGGCCATTGATTGCCAACAGGTGTCCTACCGAAATATCAGAAAATGGTTCGTCGTTCAGCGACAGGCGGACATCAAAGAAGCCCTGCGGCTCATGTTTCAACGTCACACGGAGGTGCGCCGGGCACTTTTAGAGACTGGTGATGCGCTCCTGGTCTATTGCTCTCGTTTTACTACTGTGGAATCCGAATTGACTTGTGGCATGAGAGAACGAGATCTTCGGCTGTTCTTGCGCGCCTACAAGTGGGGAACCAGAGAGGTTTGTTGCTTTATGCGAATTTTCAGTAGTTTCTCTTTGAATTCGCCATTTCTTCATTTTAGAGCTCATAGGCTATTTTTTCAGTTATTGACGATCTTCACTTATCCGATGGCATTCCGGCCTGATGCAATGGGCGGCAATCGACTTGGAATAATTCTAATGGAGCTGCGACGAGAGTTCATGCTCGAAGGAATGTACCCTGGCGAACTCCCTGACTCCGGTCTCTCTCCGAGCATCATCCTCGGCACGAGTTCAGTTACCGAAAATTTCTGCGCTGACAAAGAATTCGTAGCTACAAATCGCTGCAACTTCACCGAACTCTGGCTGAATCCGTTTTTCGAGCACGCAAAGCGCAATCCGGCCAACTTTCAGTTGTGGAAACAGGCGAGTGTTGTTGCTCTCCCGTGGCGTTTGGTGCCTTTGGGTCAAAGTGTGCAAAAGAAGAAGAAAGTGGGAAAACCGAACCATTCGATGTCGGATACGACCATCTCTACCGTTAATATCTCGAATTCGTCGTCTACGGAATGTCGCTCGCCTGTGTCGACCATGCGGAAAGCGTATAATGATCTCTCGATGGACCTCCGCAAAGGTCGACGGAAGATTGCTGGACTTGATATCGAAATCTCAACGCTGAAGAACGAACTCAACCACATAAGAGACCAGATAGCGGAGTGCGTGAAATTGAAGAATGAAGAAAACAGAAAGCCGCTTACGTTGGCAGACTACGGTGGCTACTACCGCAGCGGGCGAAGCCATAAACGGATTTACTCTTTGCCGGAGACGCAATCTGACGAACGGAGCGCTTCGCGTTGTTCCGATGAGTCCAGTTCGAAACGCAGCCGCTGGGAATTGTCGGTCGTTGAGGAGGGAAAGCCAAATGAAAGCACCGAGTCGACAGCGGCGGAACAACTAGAGCAATTCGGGGAGTTGCGCGATGAAGATGAAGGAATTTTCTAATAGAAGGTGAGGTGCGATTGGATTGAGTCCGCTAACCATCAGGCTCATTTCAGGAAACCCAAGGTTGTTGTTATTGTTGAGAATTTTGTTTACATTGCAACGAGTACAAAGAAGACCATAAATTACGTTAATATCGTGTGGTGTTTGTTCTTTTGTTTCAAGTGGACTTTGATCTTTGTGTATTTATCATTTGGTTTGGTCTCGGGACGAGGGATACGATGCCGGACGGCTGATGTTCATTATATTTTACGTTTTGGCGCTTTGATGTGGCAAGGCTTTGTTTCGCGTTGATTTGTGGCAAGAAACGATGAAAACGAACTGTAAAAATGCCTTTTTTCGTTGCGTAGAGCGCTAGCGTGGTTAGGAATGAGCTATGTGCTTGTCCAAGCGATCCTTGTTGAATCTGAACTCATTCCATTATTTATCAGTTGTTTCGCATTTCCCGCCTTTTCCAGGTCGAAATGAAAACTCTCGTTGTTGATAACGGCGCCTACAGTATTAAAGCCGGCTACAACAAGTCGGATGATCCCTTGTGAGTTTCAGCTATTCGCATTTCTGATAATCGCGATCGCGTTTAGAATATGCCCTAATGCCATTGTGAAGGCGAAACACGGAGAAAGCCGCCTCTTCATTGGGCCAGATTTCAAGGACTGCGAAGACCGAGGATCGCTTTTCTATTCGTCTCCTTTTCAGAAGGGATATTTGGGTATTTCCATGCCTGATCTGCTTCATTATGATCGTGATTTTTAAGTCAACTTTGCTACCGAATATCAAGTGTGGGATCGACTCTTCTCGAATGATTTCTTTGACGTCAGATACAAAGAAACGAGCATTGCGTTGACGGATCCTGTTAGCTGCGTGCCGGCGACGCGTGATATCGCCACGGAAGTACTACTGGAAGACTTTGGTTTTGCGCGAGTTATGAAGCTCTCAAGTAGGAAATGAACGCTTTGTGTTTACGGCTTGCATTACGCGAATTTCAGGCGCTCAGGGTGTGTACGAAAAGTCAAGAGGACCGGATGGATACTGCCTTGTCGTTGATTGCGGCTACTCGTTTACACATATCGTGCCGGTAATTCATGGTAGGCATCTAACTAAAGGCATTCGACGGTAAGATCACACCATCTTTGAACATTGAATGAGCAATTGTGCTTAGAATATCCGTTGGAGGAAAGATCCTAACGAATCAGCTCAAAGAATGGATCTCCTATCGACAGATGAACATGCTCGAAGAGACGTATCTCATGAATATGGTCAAAGAGAAGTGCTGCTACGTGGCTGCAGATTTTAACGCTGAAATGCGAAAGCTGTCGAAAGGGTGCGTCTTTGAATTGTTGCTCTACTAGTAACGCGCTGCTTTATTTAGAGGAATAGTTCAAGATTTTGTGCTACCGGACTTTGTCACCATTGCCACTGGCTATGTTAGCGCGCGCGGTGAACCTCAGAACCCGGAACACAGTACTCTGCAGAGAATAACGATGGGAAATGAACGTTTCCGCATTCCGGAAATTCTCTTCAACCCGTCAGATATCGGAGTCCACGAAATGGGAATTGCGGAAAGCATTGCGGATTGCGTCAATTCTTTGGATGAAGGTGCGATGTTGATTTGTTTTAATAGCTCCTACAACTCGCTATTTCCAGTCACGCGAATGAAGCTGCTCAGAAACATTGTTCTCGTAGGCGGTAGCGTTCAATTTCCCGGATTCAAAGAGCGACTGTAAGCACTGCAGCTCGCTTTGCGTTGCTCTAATTTCTCAAAATTTCAGGGAGCGTGAACTGCAACCTCTAGTGGATGAATACTGTGAAATCATTGTTAATACCGTCGACGATCCCGTGACTCACGCTTGGAGAGGAGCCTGTCCAATTGGCCGAAGTTGAAGAACGCGATGCTGCTGTTAGATGGGTCACTCGAAAAGATTACTTGGAATGTGGTAGTAATATTGTTGTTTCTCGTTAGTTAGATGCAGAAAAAAGCAGCGGTTACGGTAGCGGAGAATTCCCTGTGCGTTGCACTTCGGCCCGGCACGCACATCACCAATCACTTCCTTCCTGTTTTCGGAAGCACTCGAGTGGCAGAGCGAGGCGCCAACTCATCGATTGATCGTCGCCCGGTGTCGCTGGTCGTCATTCGCGACGTGTGATAATGATTTATCGAATGAGGAGCGATAATCGCCGCGGTTCTAAGCAAATATTTTCTTAAGTGACGTTAAAAAACTCCCAGAGCGAAGTGCGTTCGTTCGTTCGTTAGTGGCAGCGCGGCCGCGGGGTAATGCGATCGGCCAACAACGGTTTATGGCGCCGTCGCGAGCGAGTTAATGACGTGTAATTGCGAGGAGGTGATCAGCAACTTCTTTGTTCCGGTGGCCGTTGACTGCGTGGTCTCGGCGCGAAGAGCGCGAGTGCGTGACTAATGGCAGAAAAAGGCAGCGGTTTTAGGAATCGCTGGTCGCTGGCGGCGGATGGATTACCAACGCGAGGGCATGTTTCTTAAAAAAGGTTCTGAAATGAAAAAATGGGACTGAAGAGTAAGGCGCGAAAGCCGGCAACAATGGGAGGACAATGGGAGAAGGATTAGTTGGCAGGAATCACATTGCCTATCGCTTGAGAATGAGTTGAAAGGAGGTTTAGCGCTGAAAACACCAAAATAACAAAAAGAAGTAGAGAGATGTTAGTTACTTAGGCGCATTGTATCATCTCGGCAGTTAGTGTGCGCTTGGTGTAATGGTTAGCTTCGCTGTTTTTGAACCGAAAGGTCACGCGTTCGACGCCGGCAAGAGGTAAGCTATTTCTTGTTGTTTGTGTTGTTGTTTTGTGAGTTTTGGTTTGTTTCCTTTTTATTGTTTTGTTGTAAGCTATCAGAATTCGACTGGAAACATAAAACAGCCAAAACAAAAAAAGTTGGAACTATAACCGACTTCGAACCTTTGACCTCCCGCATTAAGCACAACGGCATTAGCCAATCGGCTATGCTGACGTCTAGACATCAACTGTCACAAAACGTATATAACCCGCTGGTCTCTTATCTAAATTCGCCTCTCCTGAGCCCATATTTTGCAACAAACGGATTAACTGTTGCATGAAGCGATCAACGAGGCGATTAGCACCGCAAATCCGTTAAGTCCCTCCGTAATTCCTTAATTCCCCACACATTCTCTCTCCCACACTTCGCCGCAGTCGTTTTTTGACCTCAAAATCGCGTCCTCACAGCAGCAGCAGCAGTTGCCTAGCGGCGCGTCTTGGAAAACGATACCGCCAGGTTGGGGCATCCTGAATGCCGCCTCTCCTCCGATTACCGCCTTTCGCTGTGCGCTGCCGCCCGGAGCTCCAAATCAAGCACCTCGGCGAGGCGTCCTCCACCACCACCAGCACCCCCTTATCAGCAGCAGCAGCAGGAGCAGCCACAGTCGCGCCACTCTCCTATGCCAACACGGCGCTGCATCCGCGTCAACAGCCCGTAAATCACTTTCTCGCGTTTTTATCACCGCGCTTCCTGCGTGTACCATGTCCTCCCGCTCGCTCGCTCGCTCTGCTCTCGCTCGCCGCTCTCAGGGGGGAAGTGAGAGCGGAAAAGATACGATAAGATACGGTGATCATGTTTTCGTTAGGGGTGCAATTCGCAGGTCGCACAAGTCGATTAACGACGACGATGTAACTTCCGAGGTCGCGCGCGCGCGTAAACTCGCGATCCTCGATTTTACGATCGGTTGGCGCGTGCGCAGCACCGTACGCGCTGCTTTTACGACTGACCGTAATCGTGAGCGTCAATTGCGATCATTAGCGCCAAGGTTGGAATTGAGGCCTCGCGTGGAGGTGCACTTTGGAGACGCTCGACGCTTTCGGCGACGCTGCGGGCGCGCGCAGACTTGAGAGGCTCTGCTGTGAGCTCTCAAGTGCTAGATCGCTTGTTTTGATTGTGAGCGCGTGCCGGCGCTCTAAGCCGATTATGGTAGAGGATTATGCGCGTGGTGACCTCGATTTGATTAGGTGGCGTTGCGTTTAGTGATCGGATGTTTGAAATTCGGTTTTTGGGGATGTTTTTGCTTGTTTTGAGGGACTTGAGAGCTGCAGATTGAGTCGTTGAGGTCAGATCTCCTACCTTCAGACCCAAAACGCCATTCTGTAGCGCCAATGATCAATTCTGAGCTGAAAATGATCGTTTAGATGACAGCTTGGGGTTTTAAGGCCCTGTAGAATAGTTCATCTCATCTTGCCGTTATTCGACCTGAAAATGACCTAAAAAAGGCTAGCGCAAGCAGTGCGCTCGTTGTTTGCAGCCGCTAAGCACTCTTTATTGCTGATAACGGCAATTTTTGGCAACTAAATTGCGATTTTTCATTAGCGCAGGGGCTCTGCTAGCATGCGGAAGTGAATTTTTTTCAAAGAAACCAAAATAAAAAATGCACTGCTTGTGAGGAAAATCGAACCTGCGGGCAAATTCGTGATAGTTAGAAGCGTTACCACTACACTATGGCGGCGTTAAAATTCAAACTGTCCAAGACAGTGTTATCAATGCTAATGAAAAATCAACTTTTAACAGCATTTAGCTCTATTACGCCTGTAGAAGCATAAAGATCTTGTCCTAACCTAAAATTGACACTCGTTGGTCAGATATTGCCTCTCAAAGCTCAAAATTAATCCCAAACCGCACCTAAACCCGCACAGCTCCAATTGTGCTCTGCACCTTTCCAATCTCCTCTTCCTGCACCCATAACACCACTCCTAAACCCCTTCATTCAAAGGCTTAATTTCCGAAAGCCTATAATCGCATGTAAGCCCCAAGTTTTAATCGTAATCCGCTCTTCCCTCCGCTCCTTCCAACGGCTTCTTCACCTTCGCTCCTCGCGCGCACAGAGAGCACCTCGTTCGCGCGCCTAATCCCCTGGAATTAAAAGTTGCGGCTGCCGCTGGCGTCCTCCGTTTTAATATCGGAAACCGTACGAGAACAAAGGTTGCCATGACGGCGCGTCCGATGCGCCTCGCTCGCTCGCCCGCGGTCCTCCAACGATCATTGTTTTGCGCTCGCCACTCGCACTCTTCTCAATAGCACCACGCGCAGCTCGTTTACGGTAGCCGGATTCCGAGAAGCGCTCAAATACCCACGACTTACCTCTTCCGCCGGCTACTTCCGCTCGCGCTACCGTAGCCCGCGCAGTGCAAAAGGACGACTGCGCGATGATTGGCCGCCGCAGCGCTGACGGGCGGAGCGAGCGCGCTGATAACGGCGAGCGAGCGGACGCCAATCAAGTGGTGGTCGTTGTTGTCGCCATCGGGGTGCTCTGTTGCTTTAGCGAGCGCGACGACGACGTAGTCGTCACACGCACACACACACGGGCCACCAGTAATCCGCTTAAGGCGACGCTAAGCCGGTTATCAGCGCGCGCGCGCGCGGTGATGACGACGACGCAGGCGAGTGAGCGAGCGAAGTGCGTGTGTTATGGCGCGATTTGTTATTCTAGCAGCGGCGGCGGCCGAGTGTCAGGATTAGCGGCGATTAGGAGCGGATTTCAAGGAGAAGTTGCGGATTCTGGAAGCAACAGCAGGAGCAGCAGGAGCAAGTGAAGCCTGGGGAAGGTGATGCGCGCAAATTAGCGTCTCTCCGAGCGGAAGGTGTTAAGCGTCGTGTGAGCGAGCGTTTTGGTGCGATAGGCTGGGAAGGGGCGCTGTGCGGGGCAAGGTGGTGCGGAGTGAGAGATGAGGTTGAGATGTGCGGAAGGAGGGGGAGAAGATCGTTCACAGCACGTTTTGTTGCCAATTTGCGATTGTAGCATATGATATAGGACTGTTTGTATGCTAGAGATTGGAGTTTAACGCCATTATGTTGATTTTTAATCGTTTTACGTGTAGAATATAGAACGTTGCTAAGGATACTGTAGGCTGACCCTGCAAAATAGAGCCAAAAACACTGTTTTCAGACATTTTAGGCCAGTAATTCAAATCGACATGTTGATTAACCATTTTTTGGTCATTTTTGAGAATTTGGGTTAGAACGGGCAGCCCATAGCTATGTTTCCAGCCTAATCCATTTGCTCCATATTATTGTGGTCTACAACCGCGTATTACTGTCAATATTAAGCTTTTACGAGCATATCATGTGCGCTGAGCATGGATGAAGTCATTTTTTAAACATCTGCTTTAAGATCTCGTGTTTTCAAAGGGGATTTGGGGCTTTGTACCCATCATCTCTTCTTGAAAATGAGCTTTTCTTTGTTTTATCTATTTGCCTTGTCCGTTACCTTTGTAGGTCCTGAAACGCTCGCGTACAGTAAGCCCTTAAATTCAAAATTTGAAATTTCCAATCTCTAGCCTATTCAACTCCTGGTTTGAGAGTATACCGTACCCACGTTCCTCTCAAAACGACTTTTGCCAACTTTGGCGTAGCCTGGAAAGCGTAGCTGCGCAGGGCACTTTAAGGAGAGTGCGAAATGAGGCCGGAAAGGTGACAAAGCAGGTCCGAGAGGCAGAAGAGGGTGGAGCAACTGCAGAAGGTCGCCAACGCACCATGATTTCAGTGATTCTGGCGCCCGAACGACCCAATTTGAGAGTTTTTATGAGTAGCCTTGATTGTTTGGTCTATTTTAGGCTTCGGATTACGGTAATCCTGTTTTTATGATTGCAATGTTTGCTTTTTTATCACCTTATGCTAATTTCTAGCTTAGATTACGGTAGTTTTGTGTCAGAAGCTTTTTTAAACGAGTTCTTTGCTGTTTGCGACCTTTAAACCGCAATTTCAACGTCAATTCGCGCTTTTTGCATCCCGCAATACGGTAGAGCAGTTCCCACGTGCCACTCTGTCACTGCGCTCCACTACTGTAATCAGCAAAGTTGTCTTTTGACGTCGTAAATGCGACGATAATCGCCGCAAAGTGATCGTTTCTCGCGTCGCGCGTTCAACTCGCAATCAGCAGCAGCAGCAGCAGAATCCAACGTCTTCTCGCTCGCTCGCTCGCGACTGTACGGCCAGCGGCGATAAGCGTGACAGCACCCAGCAGCACCCGTCACTACCGGTAAGCTGCTCCGCATCACCACCACCTTCAACGGTGGCGCTCTATTGATTGACGGCGACGGCGGCTGCGCGTTCATCAGATGACGACCACGGCATTCCAACTAGTGCGTGGTGACTAATTTGAATGCTGAAGGCTTCTGACCACTCTGAACTTGGCTTCTTTTGCGGTTTCTCTTGCAATTTACAAATTAGCCGAATTTGAGATTGTTTTTGAAAATCGGATCAAAACATGAAAGAAGCCCGAATTGGGGCTGTTTTGGTGTTTTGAAGTTGCTTCCCTATATTGTGATGACTTGATGCGCTTATGGGAGGTGATCTGTGATGGGAGTTTAGGGCTTTGCATCAGCCTGGAAGTCTAGTTTCAACGCCCCCTTTTGTCAAGGAGATCACAGGGTTGGATCTTCTTGGCATGCTTAAGAAAGCAATCATATATCGTCCCCCTTGCCAAGGTTCAGATTACGGTCAACAGTTGGTTTATAGCGCGTTTCAAAGGCTTTTGATTGATAGGCTGGCTGACGTCAATTGTTTGTGGAATTAAAAAGTTATTTACTCAAAAATGTTTTGATCAAAATTTGCGTTTTTGCGATACTATTTAGGTGTACAAGTAAGCTTTGAGCTTCTGCCATAGCACAGTTTGTTGCGCAAGCTATAGCCATGTACAAAATGCTCTAAAACTGAATTCTGTGCCTAGTCCAACGAGAATATGAAGCTGCAGAATCTTTAAGTTGAGATTTGTGCGATTAACTCATGAATTTTTGCGTGCAGCACTTCATTCAAAAGCCCTTAATTAGTGCTTCATTTCATTTGTTGACCATACTTTCAATTGCGGCAATAATCTGGAGTTAGCTGGAGTTCTTTTTGTAAATTACCACAAAATTATCTTAATTTTTATGGCAAGCATTTCATTAGAAAATCACACTTGATTTCTTTAGTCTAGTATACCATTCGATAGCCCTTGAAAAGTGCTTCATTTCACTAGTTTACCATGTTTTGAACCTGTCGTTCAGCGTCAAGTTAGAAAGCAATTCTCGCACCACACCACCCTCCGTCAACGCACTCCCCAAAGCGCCCATATTGTCTTCATTTCGCGAAAACTTGTTTTCCCCCTACCGTACCTGCTGTGCTGTTCGCAAAGTTCATTTCCTCCTCTCCTTTCAGCTCATTGTCCACGCTGTCGCCCTCATCGCTCCACTCCCAAATGGTGTACTCGACGGCTGCAGCCTTTGCCGCCTACCCGCACATCCCCTGCGGCCCTTCGACGCCGTCGACCGCCACGCAATTCGCCTACCCGCCGCTCGGCAACATGATGCCGATGAGCGTCTTTCCGAGCAGCTACGCGCCAGGTAAGCGCTGCGTCTCTGAGCGCTCGGCTCTCAGTTGAACGGATTTTCAGGACTTGGAATGATGCCGCGGAAGATCCGCCGCGAACGGACGACTTTCAACCGGCAACAACTCGAGGTGCTCGAGAATCTCTTCCAGCGCACGCACTATCCGGATGTGTATGCGCGCGAGAAGGTCGCCGAGGAGATTAAGCTGCAGGAGTCGCGGATTCAGGTGAGGAAAATGGGGATTTTGAGTCTAAAAAGGCCAAAAAATGAAGGAAACCAGGGTTTTTAAACTGCTTGAGAGCTAGCGCGCTAAGTCCGCATAGCAAGCGTAGGCCAGAAATAGGCTCTGCTAACCTGTAAAACTAGGTTTTTTTCAAAAACAAAAATTTTGATTACTGTAGCCTACTGTAACTACCGCTCATTTCAGGTCTGGTTCAAGAATCGTCGAGCAAAGTACCGCCAACAAGAGAAGCAACGACCACGTGGCGCGGCGCCAAATCCGGCGGCCGAACGCAAATTGAACAAAGGCGGAAGACAGGTGACCGCCACGGCTCCCACCACGAATTGCGAAAAGCAGACGCGCGAAGCGCTGCAAGAGAACGCAGAAAACTTGGTGATGGCGCCTCCGCTACCGATAAACGCGGTCTCCACGGTCGCTCAACCGGAGCCGGAAACAATGTACGGTAGTCTTCTTCTTTGTTCTAGAGAAGCTCACAGAGCAGCGTGATTCATGCGCTAAGCGCCGGATTTGAACTAACAATGCGTGCGTTTCAGAATAAAAGAAGATTCTTTCAATGTGAGCGACCTGCTCGCTCTTCCGAAAATAGCGGAAAAATGCCTCGAATCACCGCCCACGGTGTCTCTGCCCATTGAGACGACGTTCGAGAAGCCCATTGATCAGAGTAGTCCGACGTCAGGCTCGTCGTCCGGGATTGACAGCTCGTGGTCGACTGTTAGCGATGCTGTAAGTTTATGCGAACTTGAAAGACAGCAAAATGCCGTAAATTGACGAAAAATCGAGTCCAACTAGGTCTGAAAGGCTTATCTAGGCTTTGCAACACTAGCGTGAGCCGAATCAAGTCTAAAACAAAGACTATCTAGCCTAAATTCGCTACTTTTACCTATGCATGCATAAAGCTTATTCAGGTGCTAGATACCTAAATATCGCTCAATTTAGTCTAATAAAAGCCGATCTACTCTAAAATAGCCTCATTTAGCACATCCTAGGCATTAAACCGGTTTCTTGGCTTTCTAGCTTAATATAACCCAAATCAACTTTCGACTGAATCATAGCCAAGGCTAATCACAGCCTACAGTAGCCAAAGCATTGCTAAACTAAGCCAAACCGTTTCTAAAATTGTAGCGATCCAAATGAACTCCTTAATTGCTTAATCAAGCGTTTCTCATGCCAGTTAAGACACAATCGACCCTATTTTCCCCCAAAAATCAACAGCCTATCCTAACTGGGCCCTAGTCAATCCCTAACAAGCCTAGAAGCCAACTCCAGCCCATCGCTATTCAACTCTAATTTTCCGTTTCTTCAGGTCAACCCAACGACCCCAACAACTCCATTCACGTTCCCGATGAATCCGTCCATGAACCTGCAGACCGCAACGTCTCCCTACCGACCCGACTTGAACTACTTTTACAACGCGAACAGCTACTACCACTCGATGCTCGACTCGGCCTCTTCCGTCTCCAATCCCTACCTTCCGCCGCCGTTCGCCGACTACAACCCGCAGAACGCAAATGCCACCTACGCGCAAATGACGACCGCGGCAACGCCGACGTCTCCGTACCCGAATCAGTCTTCCTACTTCTTCCATTCCTCCTAAATCTGCGATTTCTTCAATTCATTCCAATCTGTAC
This sequence comes from Steinernema feltiae, assembly GCA_007213375.1. Lineage (NCBI taxonomy): Eukaryota > Metazoa > Nematoda > Chromadorea > Rhabditida > Steinernematidae > Steinernema > Steinernema feltiae. Next base: position 20,016 of record MQUG01003631.1, on the reverse strand, counting down.
ATATCTGTCATATTTTTATTGTCCGTCCGTGGTTACTGTATGTATATGAGAAAAGCACTCCCGCAATGCACCCCAATCAGCGGCTGCGCCTCAGGCAGTCGCTGCTGCACTTCCCCAATTCGTGTTTTCTCTCGAGAAGCTCTATTTGTGACGTGAGATTGATTGTTAGTTGTCGGTTGTAGTGTAGTGAGTTGAGCACGAGTAAACGAGATTTCCCCGGCTTTTTGTGTACGGTAACGAGCGGACTGGGCGAGGATAGTCAGCAGAAGATTCAGAGGATCGAGTGGTTGAGACAAAGACGTAGATTAAGCGGGCTGGCAAAAGGCATTTCAAGTCGTGTTAGGCCAACGGGAGCCCAATCAAAAGCCTCAACCTGCCTAACCGTATCAACACATCTTCGAACAACGACTTGATGAATGCGTTGCGTCAGGCTGCGCCATGATACGATCGGCTGGTGCAGGAGGGCAGTGTCATCTGATCTGAACCGAACCTTTCAAGTTTAAGCGACAATTCCAATCAATGTGCGAAGCGCGGCACTGCGATTGACTCATTTCTACCTTCCGAGTACACAAGAATTCTCTTTTGGACAAAAGAAGCGGCGTGTCAGTCTGAATCGCGTCAAGACCAAAACAAGGAGTGTGAATGGAACGTTTCACCGAACAACAACGTCCGTTGTTCGTCACTCCGCTGATGTTCGCTGATCGCAGTCTAACTTTCTCTCATTTCAGACCAAAATGGACGAATTTGCAGACGATTTCGCCTTCCTCTCCTACGACATCATCTACGACGTCCTCCAATTCGCACACTTCGCACAGCGGCTGAGCGGGAAGTCAAGCTGTACAGTTCCGAACGGAGGACGCTGGGGCGAAATCGCCAAAAAGTTTTCTTACTTTAAACTCGAGGACAATAAAATCGTAGAATGTCGATTGGATGGCAATTCAACATGGTTCGTTTCGGCCGCCAAGAATCGAAAAGACGTCGCTGTGAACAGCCTTTGTCTCTCTGAGAACAGTGATTTTAACGAAATCAAGCACTTGGCTGCAAACGCTTACGAATCGCTGGAAGTTTGTTACAAAGTGGTTCTGAAAGAATTTCTCGATAATCTCGGAACTCGATTCACTAAAATCATTTGGAGTGATAAAAAGAAAACGAATGGAGGAATTTACTTCTCGAAGCAAATCACAACGTATGAAACGAGGTATTTAATAGTCACGTTTTCCGCTATTAAGAATTTCAGCACGAACATGGGATTCACGCCCGGTCAGCTGGTGCGCTTGCAGCAGGCGTTCCCGATGACCCGCTTTCCGTCTTCTTCCAAGTGCGCGAAGATCGCAAGCGAGCTTGGCATTCCGAAAATAAGAATTTGGGTGAGCAATTTACGGAGTTTTGCCTCGTTATCTCACTTGTGGTTACGGAGATCAAAATTGGCGTCGTCACGTTGCTTTGTGACCGCTTTCGGTCGTTTTTTGCGTAATCACAATGCATTGACACAAATCTGTTCGGTTAACGTGAAACCCCTTGTAAGCCGGTTAACGAGTCAGCTTTCTCATCTCAGTTCAACCATCGAATTGACTTTTGTCTTTTAGAATTGGTTCATAGATCGCCGCGCCAAATTACTTGAACAAGAACGTGCGCTTACCAATCGGAACGAACAAATCCGTCAGGGCAACCCCTCTTGGATTGTAGTAAATAGAGAAATTGACTTCTTGACGCGACAACTGAAGTCTCCGCATCTGCGGATTTTGGAAAGCGACAGCCCGGTCTTGGCACGACCGGAGTTCACCGATTTACTCGTCCACTTCGTGCGAAAGAAGAACTTTCAAACTCTAAAATCCAAGTCATCGGAATGTCTCTCTCCCAAGGTCTTTATGGCGGCCTACGAAGCGTGGCTTCAACGGAGCGAACGAGAACATCTGCTGTCGTCGATAACCGCGCCGATCTCCACCGAAGATCTACGCAAACTCACCGCCATCTACGCTCGTGACAAACACCCAACCGCCAATCACTACGAGACGATCATGACTTGTCAGGAGCGTTGCAACGGGACACACGAGCTGACGATGGAGTTTTCGCGTGACATCATCAAGTATTGAAGGTTGACAATTATCAGTTGAAATGACATTTATTATACACATTGACACGCTCAAGTTCTGAAGAAGAATGAAAGCAAATCTTCCACGAGAATTGACGCACTGAAGCGGCAGATGCAACTTTCGAGGTTCACAAACTAGCCCAATTTTTTTTTATGAAAGTCCGAGTGGGATGCCGTGTTAGCAACAACACAGTTAACAATGGTTTTATCACTAGATTGTCGTTCACCAGGAATGCGCGTACTGACACGCCGGTCTGAGAGAGAACGGTTAACGTCCCGTGTATCACACCAGCCTTGAAGCCCCTTGATAAGATCGCCCACGAGCCTCTCGTGTAGAGGACAATATTCTCTTGGTCGCTTGGATGTCGATGACGAACGGAACCAAACTGAATTTTCTCTGACAATTCCATTGATTGACTTTGTCTCATTTGAGGCATCCGGATGGCGCTTACCAATGAGTTTGGCTTTGTTTTCTCCGTCAAAATCCTAAACTGGACGTGTGAAGAAAACTTTGCACCGGAGAAGATTTCCGTTGATCAACTTCCTCTCATTTCAGACCAAAATGAACGAAATTCCCAACGACTTTGCCTTTTTCTCCGACGACATTGTCTACGACTTGGCTGTTCTGCCATGGACGTAGCCAGTCGTGACAGTCGTCCTATTCCAGCTATCCCAGTTATGCCATAATAAAGTGAGAAAGAGTGCTACTACTTTGGTCAGCCGCATTTTGACCATCTCCGGAGGTTGATCGGCTGTTCCTTGGGACCCGCTACACCGCTACACCATCGCAGGTCGCTCCCGACCCTGAAGTAACAAGTCTTGAGTTTGATCATTTCAGACGAGTGAGCGGCTGTGATATTGTCGGCACCAAACTGAATTGTAGAGATTTCCCCTACTTTTTGTGCACGTTAACGAGCGGCCGTGGGCGAGGATAGTAAACAGAGATTCAGAGGATCAAGTGGTTGAACGAAGAACTGGATTAAGCGATTTCGGGCCGAAAACAGGCGCTAACATGCATTTTAAGCCGTGTTAGGCCAACGGGAGCCCAATCAAAAGTCTCAGCCTGCCTAACCGTGTCAACACAGGTTCAAAAAACGACTTGATGAATGCGTTGCGCCAGACTGGGTCATCGGCCACGGGACCGCTGGCGTAGGAGGGCAGTGTCATCTGGTCTTGGAACCGAACCTTTGAAGTATAAGTGACAATTCCATTCAATGTGCGAAGTTGAAACTCAATCGCGTCAAGACCAAAACAAGGAGTGTGAAACACGTCGTCATCTGTATCCTTCACTCCACTGATGTTCGCTGACCGCTGTTTAACTTTCTCTTATTTCAGACCAAAATGGACGATTTCGCCTTCCTCTCCGACGACATCATCCACGACGTCCTCCAATGCGCGCATTTCGAGCGTCTGAGGACGAATTCTCCCAGCATGAAGCCCTTTGGGGGTCGCTGGGGCGAAATCGCCGGAACGTTTTCTTACTTTAAACTCGTGGACAATAAAATCGTAGAATCTCGATTGGATGGCCGTTTAGAATCGTTCAATGCGGTCAAGTTCAATCGAAAAGACGTCGCTGTGAACAGCCTTTGTCTTACTGGAAGGATTAACAAAATTGAGCATTTGGCCGCAAACGCCTACGAGTCGCTGGAAGTTTACTGTAAAGCTATTCCTGAGAAGTTTCTTGAGAATCTCGGGACTCGATTCACGAGCATCATTTGGAAGAGGTATTTTAAAAGTCCATTGTTGTGCTTCTGAGTTTCAGCACCGCCAGGAAAACGACATTCACGTCCCATCAGCTGGTGGAGATGCAGCGGGAGTTCCAGTGGAACCAATATCTAAGTTCTGCCAAGCGTGAGAGCATTTCAAACGAGCTGGGCATTTCGGAAACACGCGTTAAGGTGAGTAAATTCACAAATTATGGTTTTCTATCTCATTTGTGGATACGGCGGCTTCAAAGTTGAGTGAAATCGCAGCGCGCGTGTGTGTCGTGACGTTGTTTGCTCAAACAGATACCTTAATGACTTTCCTCCCTTTGTATCCGCTGCGCTCTCACTCCTCACTCACTCACTTAAGCCGGAACTGAAAACTGAAAGCTGAGATCAATCGTTCAGTCGCGATTAATTTCATCGTCTGAGTTTCGAACCAAGTGTGAGCTGGCGCACACTGCGCGCTCATCCATCGAAATCATCGAATTGACATTTTCTCTTTTAGCTTTGGTTCGAGAGGAGCCGCGAAATATTACGTCAACAAAAACGTGCGGCTACCAATAGGAACCAACAAATCCGTCCGGGCAACCCCTCTTGGATTCCAATGGGTGGAGGAATCGACTTTTTGAAGCGCCAATTGAAGTCTCCGCATCTGCGGACTTTTGAATGCGACAGTCCGGTCTTGGCACGACCCAGTTTCACAGATTTACTCGTGGATTTCGTTAAGAAAAAGAACTTCCAAACTCTGAAATTCATCTCAACAAAAAGTCTCTCTCCGGAGGTCTTCGTGGCGGCTTATGAAGCGTGGCTTCAACGGAAAGAAGGAGAACATCTGCCATCTTTGATTTTTGGGCGGATCTCCAATACAGAATTCGAAAAAATCACCGCCGTCATCCCAAAATGCTGCTTAAACGAGCTCAGTGCAGTTCCAGTATCACCTTGGAGCTACAGCGAGAGGCACCCGACCGCCGATCACTACGAGATGCGCATGACCTGCAGTAAATGCGAGAACTCCTCTTGGAACAACGGTACTCACACCAAAGATCTAAAAATGGAATTTTATCGTAACACCATTGACTATTGATGTTGAATAATTTGGTCCTTTGGAGTGTTTTTCTGAAATGAATCGCTGTTTGCACCATGCGAGATGACGGATGGACGCACTCATGTGGGTTCAGGCGACAGATGCAGCATTCGAACGTGCAGGAAAATCGACTCATCTGAAGCGAAAGCGTTGCGTAACTAACAATAAGTCGAACCGTTTCAAAATGGTAGCAATCCAAATGAAGTCCATAAATGCTTAATAAAGCGTTTCTCAGGCCGGTGCTGACACAAACAGACCAAGAAATCACCTTTTGGGGACGAATTGAAATTGTTTTACTTGTGAAATTATAACAAGATGCAAGTAGAAATCACAGGTTTAGGGGAAACATGAATTCCGAAGTTCGATCCTCGGAAATCGGTGTATGAGGGCAGTGTCAGCTGCTGATCTTTGAACCGAACCTTTGAAGTTTACGTGACAATTCCATTCAATGTGCGAAGTTGAAACTCAATCGCGTCAAGACCAAAACAAGGAGTGCGAATGGAACGTTTTACCGAACAACAAGGTCAGGTGTCCGTCACTCCACTGATTTCCGCTGACCGCAACTCAACTTCCTCTCATTTCAGACCAAAATGGACGAATTTGCAGACGATTTTGCCTTCCTCTCCTACGACATCATCTACGACGTCCTGCAAGTCGCGCACTTTGAGCGGCTGAGGACGAATTCTCCCAGCATGAAGCCCTTTGGGGGTCGCTGGGGTGATATCGCCGAAAAGTTTTCTTACTTTAAGTTCGCGAACAATAAAGTCGAAGAATCCGGATTGGATGGCTCTTCCAATCCAGCTCACATGGCTCACCGTTCACAATCGTTCAATGCGGCCGCCAACAATCGAAAGGACATCGCTGTGAACAGCCTTTGTCTCTCTGAGAACAGTGATTTTCAGAAAATCAAGCATTTGGTCGCAAACGCCTACGAATCGCTGGAAGTCCATAATGTGATTCCTTTGGAATTTCTCGAGAATCTCGGAACTCGATTTACAACTATCATTTGGAGTGATAAAAGAAAACGAATGGAGGAATTTACTTGAAGCAAATCACCAATACTTCTTCATCTAGAACCAAGAGGGTTTCGAAGAGGTAGTTAATAGCCACGTTGTCCGCTATTGAGCCATTGAACTTCAGCACGTACCCGCCGGCATTCACGGCCGATCAGCTGATGCAGTTGCAGCAGATGTTCAAGAAGACCCAATATCTGGCTGTTCCCGAGCGCGCGGAGATCGCAAGAGAGCTGGGAATTACACAAACATGCGTTCAGGTGAGTAATTTCACAAATTTATGGTTTGTTATCTCATTTGTGGATACGGCGGCTGCAAAATTGCGTTAAATTGCAGCGCAATGTGTGTGTTTGAGCAAACAGATACCTTAATGACTTTCCTCCCTTTGTATCCGCTGCGCTCTCACTCCTCACTCACTCACTTAAGCCGGAACTGAAAACTGAAAGCTGAGATCAATCGTTCAGTCACGATTATTTCATCGTCTGAGTTTCGAACCAAGTGTGAGCTGGCGCACACTACGCGCTCATCGATCGAAATCATCTAATTGACATTTTCTCTTTTAGCTTTGGTTGCAGAGTCGCAGGCGAAACAGTGCGGCTACCAATGGGAACCAACAAATCCGTCCGGGCCACTCCTCTTGGATTCCAATGGATAGAGAAATCGATTTCTTGAAGCGACAACTGAAGTCTCCGCATCTGCGGGTATTGGAATTGGAATGCGACAATCCGGTCTTGACACGACCGGAGTTCACAGATTTGTGGACCGAATCACAGACCGATTTCATGGATTTACTCGTGGATTTCGTTCGGAAGAAGAACTTTCAAACTCTGAAATCCACCGCAATGCAAAGAATCTCCCCGGAGATCTTCGTGGCGGCTTATGAAGCGTGGCTTCAACGGAGCGAAGGAGAACATCTGTTATCGTCGATTTCTGCGTGGATTTCCACTAAAGATCTACGCAAACTTACCGCCAAAATCCCCAATTGTAGTTGGAACCAGCGCATCGAAGGGTCAACAACCGAGTGGAGCTACAGCCAAAAGCACCCGAATGCCGATCACTACGAGATGCGCATGTTCTACAACAACTTAAAGTTTGCTACTTCTGACATTAAAATGCTGACAATGACTCTCCAGTAGACACATAAAATATTCGCGTTGATCGTTTCGCTGCAAACGTTCATCGCTGTGCTTCTTAAATAAATATTGCCGGTCTGAGAGAGTGGTCAACGTTCCGTGTATCACACCAGCCTTAAAGTCCCTTGATAAGATCGCCCACGAGCCTCTTGTGTAGAAGACAATGTCCTCTTGGTCGCTTGGATGTCGATGACGAACGGAACCGAACTGAATTTTCTCTGTCAATTCCATTGAATGTGCGATTTTCCGCGACACGATTGACTTTGATTCATTTGAGGCATCCGGATGGCGCCTACATGAGTTTGGTTTTGTTTTCTTCATCAAAATCCTAAACATGAACCAAAGCGAACAAAACGAAGAGAACAAAAGCAGCTCACAACGACGGCAATCATATTAGTCGACTTGACCAACTTTCTCTCATTTCAGACCAAATGGACGGATTTCGCTTTCCTCTCCGACGACATCATCTACGACGTCCTCCAATGCGCTCATTTCGAGGGGCTGAGGGATCTTGGCTGTCCCGCCATGGACAGCCACGCCAGTCGTCCTATTCCAGCCAGTACATCCCAGTTATGCCATAATAAAGTGAGAAAGAGAGCTTCTACTTTGGTAAGTCGCATTTTGAATACCTCCGGCGGTTGATCGGCTGTTCCTCGGAACCGCTTCACCATCGCAGGTCGCCCCCGACTCTGACTTAACAAGTCATTTCAACAAGTCATTTTGATCATTTCAGACGAGTGAGCGGCTGTGATATTGTCGGCACCAAACTGAATTGTAGAGATTTCCCCTACTTTTTGTGCACGTTAACGAGCGGACGTGGGCGAAGATAGTCAACAGAAGATTCAGAGGATCGAGTGGTTGAACGAAGAACTTGATGAATGCATTGCGCCAGACTGGGTCATCGGCCACGGGACCGATGGCGTAGGAGGGCAGTGTCATCTGCTGATCTTTGAACCGAACCTTTGAAGTTTAAGTGACAATTCCATTCAATGTGCGAAGTTGAAACTCAATCGCGTCAAGACCAAAACAAGGAGTGTGAATGGAACGTTTCACCGGACAACGACGTCAGGTGTTCGTTCGTCACTGATTTCCGCTGACCGCAACTCAACTTCCTCTCATTTCAGACCAAAATGGACGAATTTGCAGACGATTTCGCCTTCCTTTCCGACGATATCATCCACGATGTTCTCCAATGCGCGCATTTCGAGCGGCTGACGGAGAAGTTTCTCAGCATAAAGCCCTTGGGAGGTCGCTGGGGCGAAATCGCACACAAGTTTTGCTACTTAAAACTCGTGGGCAATATAATCACAGAATCTCGATTGGATGGCGATTCAACAAGGTTCGCTTTGGCCGCCAACAGTCGAAATAACCTCGCTGTGAACAGCATTCGTCTTTCTGTGATGAGTGATTTTAACGAAATTGAGCATTTGGCCTCAAGCGCCTACGAATCGCTCGAAGTTTATCGCTGCAAAGTGATTCCTAAGATTCTCGAGAATCTCGGAACTCGATTCACTAAAATCATTTGGTCAAGTGGAAATGAAAATGAAACGAATGATTCGTTTTTCTCCTTAAATTCGAAGAATGATTCGATGAGGTTGAAGGGGTATTTAATAGCCACGTTGTCCGCTATTGAGCTATTTGAATTTTAATTTCAGCATGAACACGAAATTCACGTCCCGTCAGCGGGTGCGGTTGCAGGAGGAGTTCCAGTGGAACAACTATCTAAGTTCTGCCAAGCGCGAGGGCATTTCAAACGAGCTGGGCATTTCGGAAACACGCGTTAAGGTGAGAAATTTCATGGTTTGTTATTTCATTAGAGGATAAGGTGGTTGCAAAATCGCCTTATCCACTAATATTGAGCAGCTTTTTGACTGACTGTTTTCTGTTCTTTTCGCGTAATCACGATGCATTGACACAAATCTGTTCGGTTAACGTGAAACCCCTTGTAAGCCGGTTAACGAATCAGCTTTTTCATCTCAGTTCAACCATCGAATTGACTTTTGTATTTTAGACTTGGTTCCGTGAGCGTTCGGTTCAGCAAAGCCGTTTGGCTACCAATAGGAACCAACAAATCCGTTCGGGCAACACCTCTTGGGTTCCAATGGATGGAGAAACTGATTTCTTGACGCGACAACTGAAATCTCCACATCTGCGGATTTTGGAATGCGACAGTCCGGTCTTGGCACGACCCGAGTTCACCGATTTACTCGTGGATTTCGTTCGGAAGAAGAACTTTGAAACTCTGAAATCCACATCATCGGAATGTCTCTCTCCCCAGGTCTTCAAGGCGGCCTACGAAGCGTGGCTTCAACGGAGCGAACGAGAACATCTGCTGTCGTCGATATCCGCGCGGATCTCCACTGAAGATCTACGCAAACTCACCGCCATCTGCGCTCGTGACAAACACCCGACCGCCAATCACTACGAGACGCTCATGACTTCGAATTTGTGTTTGAACGGGACATACGAGCTGACGATGGAGTTTTCACGTGACAGCATCAAGTATTGAAGATGAACAAGTTGAAAGGTTGTCAGTTGAAATGAAATTTATTGTACACATTTGCACGCTCAAGTTCTTTAATAAAAATTGTCAGCAAATGTTCCACGGGAATGGACGCACTGAAGCGGCAGATTCAGCTTCCGAGGTTGACAAACTAGCCTACTTTTTTTTAAAGTCCGTGTGGGATGCCATGTTAGCAACAACACCGTTAAATTCAACAAGTTATTGTGGAATTAATGAATATGGAAAGGTCAACAACTGGGCAACGGTGTTGTCTTCGCAACGATCGGCAATTGGAATCGCTCGCCTTTTACCGATTAATCAGTGGACACGTGGATTTGAAATTTTGAGATTTGGGACCATGTGACCACTTTCTATATTTTTTTTTCGAATTCTCTTGCGCTCGTCGTATACGTTTATGTTTCTACAGTTCCGACAGAGTTTCCAAGCCGTCTCGATAGGCGATTCACATTCTACCGCTTTCCGTAGAGCGAAATGTGTCCGATTCCAGGGGCCACAACCTATGCTAACCTATGCGCAACCTGTTCAAGCAGTTTGCACATTTGCACAACCGCCGCTCAATCGTGTAGGGACCAAAACGGGAAGTGTGAAGGGAACGTTTGAAAGGACATTGAGGTCATCATTTGTAGGTCGTCACTACACTGATGTTCGCTCAACTTCCTCCGTGATACGACCTCAGCGCGAAAGTCTCTAGCGCAACAACATTAGCGCGGACGACTTTAGCGCGATATTTGTGAAGTTGAACGTTGTTTCTGCTCGATTTCTATGACAGACCTCACGTGCTCTACGCCCTGAGCATTTTTCAAGCGTTACCGGATTAAAATTTGGGCGAGCACTTGTTATTCTTAAGTCGTGTTGTTGGGAAACAGGATTTGAACTTGGTTTTATTTGAACTCTCTCCTCTTAAACGGCAACAAAAGGGTCTGTACGCGTCTGCGTGAAACGTGTGTGCACACGCATTGGTCTTGGCGCGACCGCTGCACGACCTGCGTTGTCTTTCATTTTTTCGAATTCTCTTGCGCTCGTCGAAGCCTCTCAATTGTACACGTTTATGTTTCTAGTTCCGACAGAGTTTTCTAGCCGTTTCGATAAGCGATTCACAATCTACCGATTTCCGTAGAGCGAAATGTGTCCGATTCCAGGGGCAAAACGTGGATGGCCTTTGCGCAACCTGTTCAAGCAGTTTGCACATTCAACCGCCGCTCATGTAGGGACCAAAACGGGAAGTGTGAAGGAAACGTTCGAAAGGACATCATTTAGTTGTTCGTCACTCTATTGATGTTCGCTCAACTTCTTCCGTGACACGACTTTAGCGCGAAAATTTTAAATTTCAAAATAGTTTTAGCAGCTAACTTGGTTTCTATGACAGACCGCACGTCTTCTGCGCTTTGAGCAAGTTTTAGGCGCTACTGTAGGCAATTTTGGGCGAGCACTTGTTATTCTTACATCATCTTGCTGGGAAATAGGCTTTGAACTTGGTTTTTATGCTTTGTTTAAAGCTAACCATGCTGTAACTGCCTTATGCCTAGGCCTAGGATCTGCCGCAGGGGTGTCACCCTCACTTTGTTAACTAGAGACTTCGTCCTAGACTTTGGTTTGACCCATTTAGACGTCTGCTCTGGCCTTGTTGTTAAATGGTGTGTGATCGCAAAAATCGTCTTCGATTTTTGCTACGAACAATATTAAGGAGAGAAGAAGACATCGTTTGTCAACGCGGCCTTACCGCGAAAATCGTGGAAACATCGTTTGCGCTAAAGTCGTCCGCCCTAATATCATGTTGTCGCTTTCTCTCATTTCAGACCAAAATGGACGAAATTTCCAACGATTTCGCCTTCCTCTCCGACGATATCATCTACGACGTCCTCCAATTCGCGCATTTTGAGCGGACGAGCTGGAAATCAAGCTGGTCAGTACGAATCCAAGGTCGCTGGGGTGAAATTGCGCACAAGTTTCGCTACTTTCACTGCTTGGACAATGGCGTTGTAGAATCTCGATTGGATGGCCGTTGGGGATTCTGTGATTCGGCCGACGTCGCTGTGAAGAGCCTTTGTCTTTATCCGACGACTGATTTTAACAAAATTGAGCATTTGGCCGCAAACGCTTACGAATCGCTGGAAGTTCATTATAGAGTGATTCCTAAGAAATTTCTCGAGAATCTCGGGAATCGATTCACGACAATCATTTGGGTCAGTGCAAATCAAGGTCAAACGGAAATTGACTTCAGTGGTATATGGTCAGTGGATATCAGTGGAAAAGAATACGAACCGTATGACATTCGGCCATTGAATACAATTTCGAAAACGAAGAACGAAATTCGAATAAAAAGAGACAAAATTTGGAAGAGGTATTTAATAGTCACGTTGTCTTTGAGCTTTCTGAATTTTAATTTCAGCAGGAGCACGAAATTCACGGCCGATCAGCTGATGCAGTTGCAGCAGGTGTTCAAGAAGACCCAATATCTGGGCTCTTCCCGAGCGCGCGGAGATCGCAAGAGAGCTGGGAATTACACAAACATGCGTTAAGGTGAGTAATTTCACAAATTTATGGTTTGTTATCTTATTTGTGGATACGGCCGCTGCAAAATCGCAGCGGTAAGTTGAGAAAGTTAGGGAGTTTTGCCTCGTTATCTCACTTGCGGATACAAAGATCGAAATTGGGGTCGTCGCGTTGACCGTTTTCTGTCGTTTTTTTTTGCGATGCATTGACACAAATCTGTTCATTAACGTGAAACCCCTCAAGCGGGTTAACAGCTTTTTCATCTCAGTTCAACCATCTTTTGTCTTTTTAGACTTGGTTCCGTGAGCGCCGCTCCAAACAAAAGGCTGCTGGTAGGGAGCAACCAACGCGGTTCCAACCTCTGACCAGAACCACTTCGGTTCCAGTGGTTCCAGTGGATGGAGAAATTGACTTCTTCAAGCGGCAACTGAAATTCTCCGCATCTGCGGATTTTGGAATGCAACAGCCCGGTCTTGGCACGACCCGAGTTCATCGATTTACTCGTCGACTTCGTTAGGAAGAAGAACTTCCAAACTCTGAAATCCACGTCATCGGAATGTCTCTCTCCCCAGGTCTTCAAGGCGGCTTATGAAGCGTGGCTTCAACGGAGCGAACGAGAACATCTGCTGTCGTCGATATCCGCGCCGATCTCCACTGAAGACCTTCATGAACTCGCCGCCAGAATCCCCAATTGTAGTTGGAACGAGCGCATCTATTTTTGGGAACGGAGTGGAGCTACAGCGAGAGGCACCCGATCGCCGATCACTACGAGACGCTCATGACTTTGAAGGAGCGTTTGAACGAGACACACGAGCTAAAGATCGAGTTTTCTCGCGACAGCGTTAAGTATTGAAGGTTGACAATTGTCACTTGGTTGTTTGTTGGAATAACATTTACTAAACTCGGTGTGGGATGCTTTCTTAGCAACAGCGTCGTTTCTAATGGTTCACTAGATTGCCGTTTACCAGAAATGCTCGTAAAGGCACATAGGATGAATTTGCAGAATTAACCTGAAAAGTCCTCCAAAAACACACCAAGTAATAATGAAATGACTGTTTACTTGTACTTCTTGAAAACAGCGTCGTCGAATGGCCTCGGAGCGCCGTCATGATCAAAGCATTAGGGAGAAGAACCAAGAGACCGACCCATACAACGTACTTGGTGCCGAACCGGCGTTCATAATCCTTCAGGCGAAAAATATAGCCTAAGACAAAAGCGAAATCGTCTCTACTTCTATTGTCCAGACCTCAAAAGGGCTTGGACGCGATGGTTTGCTACAAGATCTTTATCCAGGACAGGGAGGCTCGAGCAACCGCCTGCGGCGGCTGCTGATCGATCGACTGACAATATGATGTGTAATGCAAGCAACCCAGAGGGCCGCTTGCACTACTAATGCACGTAGTCGCCAGGGGCGGGACACTATGTGGCCGCTACCTCTCCTGAAAGGTCAAGATTGAGCTGGCGCACACTGCGCACTCATCCGTCCAATAGGAACCAATCACCCTACTTCGGTGCTCGGTCTTGGCACGACCTGAATTCACTCGTGGATTTCGTTAGCAATAACAAACTCTCAAATCAATGCGATGATTTGCGCGCATTGTTTTCTGCGCATTTATAGCGCAGTTCTGACTGAAAACACGGTCAACTGTTAATCCATCGTCCCTGAGATACGATGTATGCCTTCGCCTTCCTTCGACAGCCTTCCGACTCAATCTATCCTAACGACTTTGCCTTCCTCTCCGAGGACATCATCCACGACGTCATGCGAGTCGCTCAGTTTGACCGATCGCTGAAGAGATACTGCGCAACGTTCCAATTGGAAGGTCGTTGGGGTGACACCGTTACCCGCTTCAAAGAGTACCGTGCGGCAAGCAACGTCGTTATGGATTTGACATCGTGGAAAGACGACTACGACGAAATTGCCTCAAAAGACGTCAACTTTATAAGTTGCCTCTTCGTTTCTGGTTCTACCAATTACAGCATAATCAGGCATTTGGCACCAAAATTCTACGAACACTTTTGCTTTTCCAGCAGCCTTGTAGCGTACAAAACGTCGTCCCTCATCAGGGAAAGGGGCAAATTGATGACGATTCCTCGGTCGTTCCTGGAGAGTCTCGGAACTCGGTTCACCACCATCAATTGGCAAAACATCAGCGCTCCCCTCGCGGGCGAAATCGATTTTTTGAAGCGTCAGTTGCGGTCACAGCACCTGCGGAATTTTGCTTACTGTAGTGAAGCCGTTGCAGGACCCGAATTCGACAATTTGCTCGTGGGGTTTGTCAAGAAGAAGAATTTCGAATCTCTCAGGAATGTTTCACAGCAGATACTCTCAGGTGAGGTCTTCGTGGCGGCCTACGAAGCCTGGCTGCAACGGAAAGAAGGAGAACATCTGCAGTCCGAGATTTCCGCTCACATTTCCAGCGACGACCTTCGCGAACTCGTCGGTAGAATCCGGAACTTTTGTTGGAAGGAGGTGACTTCAGAAGTGTCGAGTTCGTCTCTGAAGCTTGTGGAAAAATACAGCGAGAATCATCCCACCACCGATGAGTACGAAATGCTCATGTGTTGCAGCTCTAATGATGACGGTTTTAACCAAAAGCTGCACATCAATTTCAAGTCCTTTAACGGAACGGAAGACTCAGGGACTACATTGAATTGACTGATAAAAGACAAAGCGAGATAAAAGAGTTGTTTGATGAACATTTGTGACTTGAAAAGCCAGGACGGCTCTACTAGCGAATTGGGGCTAAAATGCGAAACGAGGGCCAAAGCGTTTTTGTCCACATTTTGATTTGCGTTGATTTGAGAATGGACTGACAAATAAACGACGAGCAGTGCAGAAACTGCTGCTTTTTTGCAATATTCTTGTGGCATGGAATGTTCTTTGCATCTGAATTAGGTCTGTCTTACGAGTCTTAGGAGAATACAGCGAGTGCAAACAAAACAAATTTAGATCAACAACGAGAATCAACGAGTTTGTTTGTCCGTTCTTCTTCAACTTGGCAATATTTATTTAAGGCGCACAGCGATGATCGTTTGAAGCGAAACGATCAATTTGAATGTTTTGTGTGTCCTCTGGAAAAAGTCATTGTCAGCTTTTTGACTTCAGAAGTAGCATTATAGTCGTCGTCGTAAGTCATGAGCATCTGGTAGTAATTGGCGGTCGGGTGCCTCTCATTGTAGCTCCAATCCGGTCCACAACTTAGGCTGCGCCTATTCCAACTGCAATTGGGGAATCGGTCGGTGAGTTCATGAAGATCTTCAGTGGAGATCCACGCAGAAACCGACGATGGCAGATGGTTTTCTTCTTTTCGTTGTATCCACGCTTCGTAGGCCGCGAGGAAGACTCGCTCTGAGATGCTTTGCATAGAGAATGACGCGTCATTTAGAGTTTCAAAGTTCTTCTTGCTAACGAAGTCGACGAGTAAATCGATGAAATCGGGTCGTGTCAAGACCGGACCGTCACATTCCAAATTCCGCAGATGCGGAGACTTCAATTGCCGCTTCAAGAAATCAATTTTCGTTTGACTTTTATTTGCATTTCGCCAAATGATTCTCGAGAAAATCTTTAGAAACCACTTTGTAACAAACTTCCAGTGATTCATAGGCGTTTGCGGCCAAATGCTCAATTTCGTTAAATTCCCTTATCCCATAGAGACAAATGCTGTTGATAGCGACGTCCTTCGATTCTTAATGGCCGCAGTGAATGGTACCGAATAGCCATCCAATCGATATTCCTCGATTTCATTGTCCACGAGTTTAAAGTAAGAATACGTTGTGGCGATTTCACCCGAGCGACCTCCAAAGGGAATCATGCTGGGAGAATTCGTCCTCAGCCGCTCAAAATGCGCGAATTGCAGGACGTCGTGGATGATGTCGTCGGAGAGGAAGACAAAATCGTCGGGAATTTCGTCCATTTTGGTCTGAAATGAGAGAAAGTTAAACTGCGATCAGCGAACGTCAGTGGAGTGACGGACAACAGATGACGAGGTCGTTGTTCAGTAAAACGTTCCATTCGCACTTTCATTATTGTGAACTTTCATTACTTTCATTATTATCATTAACACGGGAAGTGTGAATAAACAGCTGATGAAGTGTTCCCCCAAGACTTGCCGCATCGATGACACAAAATCCCAGCGAGGCGAGGCAAAAGTTGACCGACAGAGCGGTGACGATTTTTTTTTTCTTTATTATATTTTTATTTTTTCGCTCTTTATGAAGCAAATAATGCAAAGAAGGACGGCGCAGTCGTAAGGTACTGAAAGCGCATCTGTTTACGTGTTATTATTGCTTGTTTCAGACGACGTCATCGGAGAGGAACGTAAAGTCATTGGGAATTCCTTCCATTTTGGTCTGAAATGAGTGGAAGTTGAACTGCGGTCAGCGGAAATCAGCGGAGACGAATATGATTGACGTCGTTGTTCGGTGCAAAGTTTCTCAGACCGGCAATATTTATTTAAGCACACAGATGAACGTCTGAAGCGAAACGATCAACGCGAATTTTTTCTGTCTTCTCTGGAAAGAGTCATTGTCAGCGCTTTAACGTCGGAAGGACCAAAATTAAAGTCGTCGTAGGACAAGCGCATCTCGTAGTGATCGGCGGTCGGGTGCTTCTCGCTGAAGCTCCACTCGGTCACCGAACCTTTGATGAGCTCGTTCCAACTAAAATTGGGGATTCTCGCGGTGAATTCATGAAGATCTTCAGTGGAGATCCACGCAGAAATCGAGGATCGAAGATGTTCTCGTTCGCTCCGTTGAAGCCACGCTTCGTAGGCCGCGAGGAAGACCCGCTCTGAGATGCCTTCCCTAGAGGAAGAGGCAACCTTTAGAGTTTGAAAGTTCTTCTTCCGAACGAAATCCACGAGTAAATCGGTGAACTCGTGTCGTGCCAAGACCGGACTGTTGCATTCCAAAATCCGCAGATGCGGAGACTTCAGTTGCCGCTTGAAGAAGTCAATTTCTCCATTTTGATTTCTCCAAATGATGCTCGTGAATCGAGTTCCGAGATTCTCGAGAAATTCCTTGGGAAGAACGTCACAATGAACTTCCAGCCACTCGTAGGCGTTTGCGGCCAAATGCTGAATTTTGTTAAATTCCCTTATCTCATAGAGACACATTTTGTTGACAGCGACATCCTTTCGATTCTTGGCGGCCGAGTGAATGGTATCGAATGGCCATTCAATCGATATTCATCGATTTTATTGTCCAGTAGTCTAAAGGTGCAAAACTTTTCGACGATTTCACCCCAGCGACCTCCAAAAAGACTTATGCTGGGAGAATTCGTCCCCAGCTGCTCGAAATGCGCGAATTGGAGAACGTCGTGGATGATAACGTCGGAGAGGAAGACAAATGTGGATGATATCGTCGGAGAGGAACACAATTCCCAATGGCCATCCAATCGAGATTCTAGAACGTAATTGTTCGAGCAGTGAAAGTTGCGAAACTTGTGCGCAATTTCGCCCCAGCGACCTTGGATTCGTACTGACCAGCTTGATTTCCAGCTCGTCCGCTCAAAATGCGCGAATTGGAGGACATCGTCGATGATATCGTCGCAAAGGAAGGCAAAGTTGTCGGGAATTTCGTTCATTTTGGTCTGAAATGAGAGGAAACTGCGATCAGCGGACATGAAAACGTCGTTCACACTTCAATTTTTGGTCTCGACGCGAATGAGCAGCTGAAGGTCGCACTTACGATCAGAAATGTTAACTGCTTTCGGGTGGAGTAACCCGAGAACTTTGGGAGTTCGGTAAGTTGCGCTGCGATCAACGGAAATCGGTCGACGAATATGAATGCCGTCGTCGTTCAGTGCAAAGTTTTCTTCACACTTTGTCACTATTTGGTCCCGACACGCTTGGTTCTCAGTTACCTCTTTCATTGGAAGCAAACCTTGGTGCCAAGCGACTTTGTTTCTCAACTTTGAAATTGTCATTCTTTGAAACAGATGCGTCCATTCTCGTTGAAAGTTTGCTGACAATTTGTATTATGAACTGAGCGTGTCAGTGTTTCAACAAACAACCAAGTGACATTGTCCGCTAATAGCGAGGCGGTTAACGAGTTCGAAAATTCGCTAAATTTCAAAATTCGCAAAATTCGCTAAATTTCAGTAAATTTGCCTGTTCTGAGCGTTTGTTCAATTTGGCTCGAAAACAACGAAAACAGGGGTATAAAATAATGAAAAAATTCGAGCAAAATCGCAGAAAACGGTCAAAAAGCAACCTGACGACGGAATTTTGTTGCAACCGACGTATCCAAATGATATAATGTGGTATAAATCCGTGAAACTTCTCACCTGAACCCGTGACACCGGCACACCAAGCTCCCTGGCAACGTTTTCGCCTTGGTCGATATCCGGATTGAATCGTGAATCGAGTTCCAAGATTCAAGGTCATTTTTTGTACCGAACTTTGACTATCATCTGATTTTGGTGTGAAACAATCTTACAGCGAGAATATAGAGAACGGATATAGAGCGGTCAACTGCAACCGCGAAACCCGCATCTGCCGCTTTAGTGCGTCCATTCCCATATAAAGTTTGTTGGCAAGGCATCCCACTTGGCAATGAGCCCCGCCCCTGGCGACAACGTGCATTAGTAGTGCAAGCGGCCCTCTGGGTTGCTTGCATTACACATCCTATTGTCAGTCTATCGCTCAGCAGCCGCCGCAGGCGGTTGATCGAGCCTCCCTGTCCTGGATAAATATCGTTGGCAATGCTTGAGCGTGTCAATGTGAATCAGTATCGCGATTTAATTGAAAAACAACCACTTATTCATCTTTAATACTTGATGCTGTCGCGAGAAAACTCCATCGTAAGCTTGTATGTCCGTTCAAACGCTCTTTGTAAGTTACGAGCATCTCGTAGTGATCGGCGGTCGGGTGCCTCTCGCTGTAGCTCCACTCGGTTCTCCAAAAATCGCTGAGTTTATTCCGACTGCAAATAGGGATTCTGGCAGTGAGTTTCGGTAAATTTGTAGTGGAAATCCGCGCAGAAATCGAGGAGCGCAGATGTTCTCGTTCGCTCCGTTGAAGCCACGCTTCGTAAGCTGCTTCGAAGACCTCGGAAGAGAAACATTCCGACGATTTCAGAGTTTCAAAGTTCTTCTTCCGAACGAAATCCACCAACAAATCGGTGAACTCGGGTCGTGCCAAGACCGGGCTGTCGCATTCCAAAATCCGCAGATGCGGAGACTTCAGTTGCCGCTTCAAAAAGGCAATTTCTCCATTTATCCAAGAGGGGTTGATCGGACGGAGTTTATGACGCAATGGGTGCGGCGATCCATGAACCAAGTCTAAAAGACAAAATGTCAATTGGATGATTGAGATAGATGAGCGTCTTGGTTTCTCCGGGTCCGGCTCGGCTTGCTCTGTTTTAGAATAGCCAACTGTTGAACGCACAGAACAGGCAAATTTACTGAAATTTAGTGATTAATAGAGAGCCGGCTTGTTTTACGAAATTTCCAGCAAACCAGATAACGAGCCGGCGGGCTCAATATTCACTAATTTTCAGTAAATTTGTCTGTTCTGTGCGTTTGCTCAATTTGGCTAAAAAACAACGAAATTTGCCTATTTGACGACGACGCCAATCTTGCAACCGACGTATCCACAAATGATATAACAAGGTATAAATCCGTGAAATTTCTCACCTGAACCCGTGACACCGGCAACACCAAGTTATCGCGTTGGGCCGATATACGAATAGCGGGTCCGTTGAAATAACCTCTCCAATATCTCCAGTTGATAGAGTGTGAAAATTTGGTTTTCATTTTTGCCCCTCTGCGGTGCTCTCCAAAATGATGCTCGTGAATCGAGTTCCGAGATTCTCGAGAAATTCATTAGGAATCAGTACACAATCAACTTCCAGCCATTCGTAGGCGCTTGCGGCCAAATGCTTCTCGTTAAAATCTCGTTAAAATCGCTAATCATAGAAAGACAAATGCTGTTCACAGCGACGTCTTTCCGATTGTTGGCGGCCGCA
>MQUG01003630.1:0-12536 GCA_007213375.1 Steinernema feltiae | reverse complement strand
AATGTGAATCAGTATCGCGATTTAATTGAAAAACAACCACTTATTCATCTTTAATACTTGATGCTGTCGCGAGAAAACTCCATCGTAAGCTTGTATGTCCCGTTCAAACGCTCTTTGTAAGTTACGAGCATCTCGTAGTGATCGGCGGTCGGGTGCCTCTCGCTGTAGCTCCACTCGGTTCTCCAAAAATCGCTGAGTTTATTCCAACTGCAATTAGGGATTCTGGCAGTGAGTTTCGGTAAATTTGTAGTGGAAATCCGCGCAGAAATCGAGGAGCGCAGATGTTCTCGTTCGCTCCGTTGAAGCCACGCTTCGTAAGCTGCTTCGAAGACCTCGGAAGAGAAACATTCCGACGATTTCAGAGTTTCAAAGTCTTCTTCCGAACGAAATCCACAACAAATCGGTGAACTCGGGTCGTGCCAAGACCGGGCTGTCGCATTCCAAAATCCGCAGATGCGGAGACTTCAGTTGCCGCTTCAAAAGGCAATTTCTCCATTTATCCAAGAGGGGTTGATCGGACGGAGTTTATGACGCAATGGGGTGCGGCGATCCATGAACCAAGTCTAAAAGACAAAATGTCAATTGGATGATTGAGATAGATGAGCGTCTTGGTTTCTCCGGGTCCGGCTCGGCTTGCTCTGTTTTAGAATAGCCAACTGTTGAACGCACAGAACAGGCAAATTTACTGAAATTTAGTGATTAATAGAGAGCCGGCTTGTTTTACGAAATTTCCAGCAAACCAGATAACGAGCCGGCGGGCTCAATATTCACTAAATTTCAGTAAATTTGTCTGTTCTGTGCGTTTGCTCAATTTGGCTAGAAAACAACGAAATTTGCCTATTTGACGACGACGCCAATCTTGCAACCGACGTATCCACAAATGACATAACAAGGTATAAATCCGTGAAATTTCTCACCTGAACCCGTGACACCGGCACACCAAGTTATCGCGTTGGGCGATATGCGGATAGCGGGTCCGTTGAAATAACCTCTCCAATATCTCCAGTTGATAGAGTGTGAAAATTTGGTTTTCATTTTTGCCCTTCTGCGGTGCTCTCCAAATGATGCTCGTGAATCGATTCCCGAGATTCTCGAGAAATTCTTCAGGAATCAGTACACAATCAACTTCCAGCCTTTCGTAGGCGTTTGCGGCCAAATGCTTCTCGTTAAAATCTCGTTAAAATCGCTAATCATAGAAAGACAAATGCTGTTCACAGCGACGTCTTTCCGATTGTTGGCGGCCGCAGCAGCCTCTGAATGGCCATCCAATCGATATTCTTCTATTTTATTGTTCGCGAATTTAAAGTAAGAAAACGTTCCGGCGATTTCGCCCCAGCGACCCCCAAAGGGCTTCATGCTGGGAGAATTCGTCCTCAGGCGCTCGAAATGCGCGAATTGCAGAACGTCGTGGATGATGTCGTCGCAGAGGAAGGCGAAATCGTCTGCAAATTCGTCCATTTTGGTCTGAAATGAGAGAAAGTTAAGCGCGATCAGCGAACGTCAGTGGAGTGACGGACACCTGACCTTGTTGTTCGGTCAAACGTCTCGTTCACACTCCATGCTTTGTTCTTGATGCGATTGAGTTTCAACTTCGTTCCATTCACACTTCCATTATTGTTGGGACCAACACAGAAAGTGTGAATAAACAGCTAATGAAGCGTTCCCAACACTTACCGCATCGATGACACAAAATCCCAGCGAGGCGAGGCAAAAGTTGACCGACAGAGCGGTGACGATTTTTTCTTTTCTTTATTATATAATTTCTTTTTTTCGCTCTTTATGAAGCAAATAAAGCAAAGAAGGACTGCGCAGTCGTAAGGTACGTAAAGCGCTTCTGTTTACGTGTTATTATTGCTTGTTTCAGACGACGTCCTCGGAGAGGAAGGCAAAGTCATTGGGAATTCCTTCCATTTTGGTCTGCAATGAGAGGAAGTTGAACTACGGTCAGCGGAAATCAGCGGAGACGAATATGATTGACGTCGTTGTGAGCTGCAAAGTTTCTCATACCGGCAATATTTATTTAAGAAGCGTGAGGACCGATGAACGTCTGAAGCGAAACGATCAACGCGAATTTTTTCTGTCTTCTCTGGAAAGAGTCATTGTCAGCGCTTTAACGTCGGAAGGACCAAAATTAAAGTCGTCGTAGGACAAGCGCATCTCGTAGTGATCGGCGGTCGGGTGCTTCTCGCTGTAGCTCCACTCCGTTACCGAACCTTTGATGAGCTTGTTCCAACTAAAATTGGGGATTCTGGCGGTGAATTCATGAAGATCTTCAGTGGAAATCCACCCAGAAATCGAGGATCGAAGATGTTCTCGTTCGCTCCGTTGAAGCCACGCTTCGTAGGCCGCGAGCAAGAGTCGCTCTGAGATGCCTTGCCTAGAGGAAGAGGTAACTTTCAGAGTTTGAAAGTTCTTCTTCCTAACGAAATCCACGAGTAAATCGGTGAACTCGGGTTGTACCAAGACCGGACTGTTGCATTCCAAAATCCGCAGATGCGGAGATTTCAGTTGCCGCTTGAAGAAGTCAATTTCCGTTTGACTTTCATTTCGATTTCTCCAAATGATGCTCGTGAATCGAGTTCCGAGATTCTCGAGAAATTCCTTGGGAATAACGTCACAATGAACTTCCAGCCACTCGTATGCGTATGCGGCCAAATGCTGAATTTTGTTAAATTCCCTTATCTCATAGAGACACATTTTGTTGACAGCGACATCCTTTCGATTCTTGGCGGCCGAGTGAATGGTATCGAATGGCCATTCAATCGATATTCATCGATTTTATTGTCCAGTAGTCTAAAGGTGCAAAACTTTTCGACGATTTTACCCCAGCGACTTCCAAAGAGCCCTATGTTGGGAGAATTCGTCCTCAGCCGCTCGAAATGCGCGAATTGGAGGACGTCGTGGATGATATCGTCGGAGAGAAAGACGAAATCGTCTGCAAATTCGTCCATTTTGGTCTGAAACGAGAGAAAGTTAGACTGCGATCAGCGAACGTCAGTGGAGTGACGGACAACAGATGACGAGGTCGTTGTGCGGTGAAACGTTCCATTCGCACTTCCTGATTGGTGGGACCAACAAGGGAAGTGTGAATAAACAGCTGATGAAGCGTTCCCAACACTTGCCGCATCGTTGATACTAGCGAGGCAAAATCCGAGCGAGGCAAAGTTGACCGACGAAAAGAGCGAGGCGAGATGCGCAAGGCGCCTCTTCTCTCGCTCGTTGTCGATCGAATTTCTAGAGCGAAGTACATCACCTTGCTCGCTGTTTGTTTGTGATTCTCGTGAGGCGTCTTCATCTTCTCTTCATGACATTTTAATTGATGTTACAAATAAAAGTGATCTCAAAGGTGTGAAATCGGTACAAAAAGGTTACGTTTTCAGTTCAGGACACGCTTATATGTGATCTGCTCAATCGCTTGAAGAGTGTTTTGTTCTGGCCATGCGTTCAGTCCGTCAACTATGGCTGATGCAACTGATAGAGCTGCTTTCCTCTCACTCATTCGCTTCAAGACCACAACATGAAGTGTGAATAAAAAGATTTCATCATCGAACAACGACGTTCGCCTTTTGCGCTTTGATTGTTGTTTGCTGATCGCTGTTTAACTTCCTCTCATTTCAGACTTAAAATGGACGATTTCGCCTTACTTTCCCCTGATATCATATACGACGTTGTCCAGTTTGCGTATCTCGAGCGGCTGAGCGGCTGAAATTTGTGTGCGATTTTGCCCCAGCGACCCCCAAAGGGACTTATTTTGAGAATTGGTTTGTTTTGACTGACGAGCATTGTGAGATAAAGTTTTACCATTTTTGACCATTTTTGACGTCAGCTGATCTCCACACGACGAGAATCTCTGGATTGTCGACTTGTGGAGACAACACACGACAAAACAAAATTAGATCAAGTTTCTCCGTTCTTCTTCAACTCAGCAATATTTATTCAACAAAGACAACGAGGAACGTTTGAAGCGAAACGATCAACGCGAATATTTTATGTGTCCTCTGAAAAGACTCATTGTCAGATGTTTGACTTCAGAAGTAGGATTACAGTCGTAGTAGAACATGCGCATCTCGTAGTAAGTGGCGGTCGGGTGCCTCTCACTGTAGCTCCACTCGGTTCCCCATAAATCGCTGCGCTCGTTCCAACTAAAATTGGGGATCCTGGCGGTGAGTTTGCGTTGATCTTCAGGGGAGATCCACGCAGAAATCCAGGATCGAAGATGTTCTCCTTCTTTTCGTTGAAGCCACGCTTCGTAGGCCGCGAGGAAGACTCGCTCTGAGATGCCTTTCCTAGAGGAAGAGATAACATTCAGAGTTTGAAAGTTCTTCTTGCTAACGAAGTTGACGAGCAAATCGGTGAACTCGCGTCGCGCCAAGACCTGACTGTGGAATTCCAATATCCGCAGGTGTGGAGACGTCAATTGCCGCTTTAAGAAGTCGATTTCTCCTTTTGTTTCTTTTTGATTTCTCCAAACGATTTTAGTGAATCGAGTTCCGAGATTCTCGAGAAATTCCTTGGGAATCACTTCACAGTAAACTTCCAGCCGTTCGTAGGCGTTTGCGGCCAAATGCTGAATTTTGTTAAATTCCCTTATCTCATAGAGACAAATGCTGTTGATAGCAACGTTCTTTCGATTCTTTGCGGCCGTAATGAACGACTGACCATCCAATCGAGATTCAACGATGTCATTGCCCACGAGTTTAAAGTTGCAAAACTTGTGTGCGATTTCGCCCCAGCGACCCCGAAGGCCTTTATGCTGAGGATGTTCTCCCTCAGCCGCTCAAAGTGCGCGAATTGGAGGACGTCGAAGACAATATCATCGGACAGGTAAGCGAAATCGTCGGGAATTTCGTCCATTTTGGTCTGAAATGAGAGAAAGTTAGACTGCGATCAGCGAACGTCAGTGGAGTGACGGACAACAGATGACGAGGTCGTTGTGCGGTGAAACGTTCCATTCACACTTCCATTATTGGTGGGACCAAAACGGGAAGTGTGAATAAACAGCTGATGAAGCGTTCCCAAGACTTGCCACATCGTCGATACAAAATTCGTGCTTCGCTCTGCAATAATAGTTGAAAAGAACGAGGCGAGATGGGATCACCCCATCTCACCCCAAGACAACTCACCCCAGAACATCTCATCCCACTCCAACTCATCCCAAGGCAAGTCATCCCAGACTCAACTCATCCCATGGACAACTTATCCCATCACAACTCAACGCGAGAGCATCTGTTAGCGTAGATCAATTTGTTCGGTTGAAAAATGTGAGGTAACTACTGACTGTTAGCCACTTTACACTTGGCGCGGGCAAATTTAGCGCTAAAGTTCATGAGTAAACTGAAGTGTTGTCGTCGGAGAGGTAGGCGAATTCGTCGGCTATTTCGTCCATTTTGGTCTGAAATGAGATTAGCAAACATCAGTCGGCGATATATGAAAACGTCGTTCACACTACAATTTTGGTCTCGACGCCATTGAGCAGCTGAAGAGCGCACTTACAATCAGAACTGTTAACTGCTTTCTGGCCGGGTAATATGAATGCGGATTGTGGAATTGGCTGTTTATCGCCATCTGGCTCTTGTCAGCCGTTTGAGTTTACAGGATCCTAACGCTGATCACTACAAGATGCTCATGAGCTACGCAGCGAAGGCTGTTGATCGCTGCAAACTGGAAATGAAGTTTTCCTTTTAAACTGAAGGTTTAGCGAGGCTTCATTTCAGTAATTAACTGCCTTGGAAAGCCTTGGCCTGCCTTATTTGTTTTTGATTTAAATTTGTTTTGCTTGTCTCCCGTCTGTCGCATCAAAAGTAGGAATCGTTGAGCGCATTCATCGTCAGCGCCCCAGCGAGTGAACACATCGAAGCTGTCGCACCGTCAATGGCCGCTACTCGATCCCGGATCCGTCACACTTCAACCAACTGTCATAATTTGTCGTCAGAGCACCACTTGGGCGTTAGAAGCTTGAGTTTACAGGATTTCGTCCGTTCTTCTTCAACTCGGAAATATTTATTTAACAAAGACAACGCGGAACGTCTGAAGCGAAACGATCAACGCGAATATTTTGTGTCTCCTCTGGATAGAGTCATTGTCAGAGCTTTGACGTCAGAAAAAGCAAAATTCCACTCATTGTAGAGCATGCGCATCTCGTAGTGATCGGCGGTCGGGTGCTTTTCGCTGTAGCTCCACTTCGTTTTTGGACCTTCGGTGCGCTCGATCCAACTACAATTGGGGATCCTGGCGTTGAGTTTGCGTAGATCTTCAGTGGAAATTTGCGCAGAAATCGAGGATGGCAGATGTTCTCGTTCGTTCCGTTGAAGCCACGATTCGTAGGCCGCTAAGAAGACTCGCTCTGAGAAGCCTTTCCGTAGAGGAAGAGATAACCTTAAGAGTTTCAAAGTTCTTCTTCCTAACGAAGTCGACGAGCAAATCGGTGAACTCGCGTCGTGCCAAGACCTGACTGTGGAATTCCAATATCCGCAGATGCGGAGACTTCAGTTGCCGCTTCAAGAAGTCAATTTCTCCTTTTGTTTGACCTTCATTTCCAAAGATCCAAACGATTTTAGTGAATTGATTCCCGAGATTCTCGAGAAATTTCTCAGAAATAACGTTACAGTAAACTTCCAGCAATTCGTAAGCGTTTGAAGCCAAGTGAACGTTGATCTCGTTAAAATCAACGTTCCCAATAAGATGAATGCTGTTCAGAACAAAGTTTCGATTCTTGACGGCCGCAGCGAATGGTACTGAATGGCCATCCAATCGATATTCTACGATTTCATTATTCCAAAGCGCAGAGTAGGAAAACTTGTGTGCGATTTCGCCCCAGCGACCCCCTAAGGGACCTATGTTTTGTGAGTTCTGCCTCACCATCAGCCGCTCAAAGTGCGCGAATTGGAGGACGTCGTGGATGATATCGTCGCAAAGGAAGGCAAAGTTGTCGGGAATTTCGTTCATTTTGGTCTGAAATGAGAGGAAACTGCGATCAACGGAAATGAAAACGTCGTTCACACTTCAATTTGTGGTCTCGACGCGAATGAGCAGCTGAAGATCGCACTTACAATCAGAACTGTTAACTGCTTTCGGGCGGGGTAACCGAGAACTTTGGAACGTTGAACTGCGATCAGCGGAAATCAGTCGGCGAATATGATTGACGTCGTTGTTCGGTGCAAAGTTTTCTTCACACTTTGTCACTATTTGGTCCCGACACGCTTGGTTCTCAGTTACCTCTTTCATTGGAAACAAACCTTGGTGCCAAGCGACTTTGCTTCTCAACTTTGAAATTGAAATTGAAATTGAAATTCTTTGAAACAGATGCGTCCATTCTCGTTGAAAGTTTGCTGACAATTTGTATTATGAACTGAGCGTGTCAGTGTTTCAACATACAACCAAGTGACATTGTCCGCTAATAGCGAGGCGGTTAACGAGTCGTTGGACCAATATTCGCTAAATTTCAGTAAATTTGCCTGTTGGGAGCGTTTGTTCAATTTGGCTCGAAAACAACGAAAACACGGGTATAAAATAATGAAAAAATTCGAGTCAAAAAGCAAGCTGACGACGCCAATTTTGCAACCGACGTATCCAAATGATATAACAAGGTATAAATCCGTGAAATTTCTCACCTGAACCCGTGACACCGGCACACCAAGCTCCCTGGCAACGTTTTCGCCTTGGTCGATATCCGGATTGAATCGTGAATCGAGTTCCAAGATTCAAGGTCATTTTTGTACCGAACTTTGACTATCATCTGATTTTGGTGTGAAACAATCTTACAGCGAGAATATAGAGAACGGATATAGAGCGGTCAACTGCAACCGCGAAACCCGCATCTGCCGCTTTAGTGCGTCCATTCCCATAGAAAGTTTGTTGGCAAGGCATCCAAGGCATGTTGGCAATGCTTGAGCGTGTCAATGTGAATCAGTATCGCGATTTAATTGAAAAACAACCACTTATTCATCTTTAATACTTGATGCTGTCGCGAGAAAACTCCATCGTAAGCTTGTATGTCCCGTTCAAACGCTCTTTGTAAGTTACGAGCATCTCGTAGTGATCGGCGGTCGGGTGCCTCTCGCTGTAGCTCCACTCGGTTCTCCAAAAATCGCTGAGTTTATTCCAACTGCAATTAGGGATTCTGGCAGTGAGTTTCGGTAAATTTGTAGTGGAAATCCGCGCAGAAATCGAGGAGCGCAGATGTTCTCGTTCGCTCCGTTGAAGCCACGCTTCGTAAGCTGCTTCGAAGACCTCGGAAGAGAAACATTCCGATGACGTGGATTTCAGAGTTTGAAAGTTCTTCTTCCTAACGAAATCCACGAGTAAATCGGTGAACTCGGGTCGTGCCAAGACCGGACTGTTGCATTCCAAAATCCGCAGATGCGGAGACTTCAGTTGCCGCTTCAAGAATTCAATTTCTCCATTTATCCAAGAGGGGTTGATCGGACGGAGTTTATGACGCAATGGGGCGCGGCGATCCATGAACCAAGTCTAAAAGACAAAATGTCAATTGGATGATTGAGATAGATGAGCGTCTTGGTTTCTCCGGGTCCGGCTCGGCTTGCTCTGTTTTAGAATAGCCAACTGTTGAACGCACAGAACAGGCAAATTTACTGAAATTTAGTGATTAATAGAGAGCCGGCTTGTTTTACGAAATTTCCAGCAAACCAGATAACGAGCCGGCGGGCTCAATATTCACTAATTTTCAGTAAATTTGTCTGTTCTGTGCGTTTGCTCAATTTGGCTAAAAAACAACGAAATTTGCCTATTTGACGACGACGCCAATCTTGCAACCGACGTATCCACAAATGATATAACAAGGTATAAATCCGTGAAATTTCTCACCTGAACCCGTGACACCGGCACACCAAGCTTTTTGGCAACGTTATCGCGTTGGGCGATATACGAATAGCGGGTCCGTTGAAATAACCTCTCCAATATCTCCAGTTGATAGAGTGTGAAAATTTGGTTTTCATTTTTGCCCCTCTGCGGTGCTCTCCAAATGATGCTCGTGAATCGAGTTCCGAGATTCTCGAGAAATTCATTAGGAATCAGTACACAATCAACTTCCAGCCACTCGTAGGCGCTTGCGGCCAAATGCTTCTCGTTAAAATCTCGTTAAAATCGCTAATCATAGAAAGACAAATGCTGTTCACAGCGACGTCTTTCCGATTGTTGGCGGCCGCAGCAGCCTCTGAATGGCCATCCAATCGATATTCTTCTATTTTATTGTTCGCGAATTTAAAGTAAGAAAACGTTCCGGCGATTTCGCCCCAGCGACCCCCAAAGGGCTTCATGCTGGGAGAATTCGTCCTCAGACGCTCGAAATGCGCGAATTGGAGGACGTCGTGGATGATATCGTCGGAGAGAAAGACGAAATCGTCTGCAAATTCGTCCATTTTGGTCTGAAACGAGAGAAAGTTAGACTGCGATCAGCGAACGTCAGTGGAGTGACGGACAACAGATGACGAGGTCGTTGTCCGGTGAAACGTTCCATTCGCACTTCCTGATTGGTGGGACCAACAAGGGAAGTGTGAATAAACAGCTGATGAAGCGTTCCCAACACTTGCCGCATCGTTGATACTAGCGAGGCAAAATCCGAGCGAGGCAACGTTGACCGACGAAAAGAGCTAGGCGAAATGCGTTGAGGCGCCTCTTCTCTCGCTCGTTGTCGATCGAATTTCTAGAGCGAAGTACATCACCTTGCTCGCTGTTTGTTTGTGATTCTTGTGAGGCGTCTTCATCTTCTCTTCATGACATTTTAATTGATAAACGGAGGCTTCGCGCGCGAATCGCGCTTAAACGCAAAGCGCAATGTGGAAGATGTATTTATTTTTAAGTTCAGCATAGAGGTGAACGCTTGCGGTTCTAAATTGAAAAGCGTTTGGCAATGAGCTCGGAGATTTCTCGGCTCGGATTACTCAATCCTCGGAGGAACTGCGCTTCGCGCAGCTATCCAAAGCCCTCCACTATCAACATCTTACTCACCACTCTGCGGCTCGCCTCGTCATCGTTAATCCGTTCGGCGTTTCGCGCCTTACCTCAAAGTCGAAAAAGTTGATGTTTTGTCTGACCTACTGCGCGCGCTTAATTTGAGCATGTTTGATGCTCCTCAGTACCCCGAAGACGCTGCGCTTCTCAATCCCTTTGGCCGAAGAATTAAGAAATGCAGAGACTCCGGTCGGCATCGAACACCCAACCCACCTGTTGGCCAGACAGATGAGGGGAGCGCTCGGTACCATTCGGCTATTCGAACATGGCTGATTGGTGGGCGAAGTGCGCATATATCGCTACGGTTGCAGGTTGCTTGTAGAGTGTTTCTCACGCATTCTGACATGTTTTGAGGACCAACAAACCTCAAAATCCATCCAAATCATGAGAAATCAGCGATTTGATTGAGTTTTCATCATTTTTGGCTCTGTTTGATTCAGCATGAGCTCAGATTGCTCCAAATTGTCCCACAAACAGTCCCCGCACGTCCAGAACACTCTGTGCTCACTTATTGTCGCGTGTTTCATCCCCAAAAGAACCAAAAGACACGCGCGCGCGTTGACCCGCGCCGAGAGAGTCAATCAGAGAGCAGAAAAAAATATTCGTGTTTTTGGTCGCGGCGGGAGCCAATTCGACAATTTGGTATTGTCTCGGGGAATTTTCTTGGCTCATATGGCTCAGAACTGTGTGAGTGTGATTTTTAAAAGCGCACAAAAATATTCCGCGTCGAATGAGCTATTTGTGCGACTCTCGAACGACCGGTCGCGCGCGCGCCGCCAGACAGAGTGAAAGCGCGTAGTGCATTGCGTTACGGACAGCATGTTCAGTTTTATTTATTAGTAGATAAACGCTGAAAGCGCGCGCAATCCGCGCCTTTATTTAACTGTAATTGTAATCAACCATCTTGAAAATCTTAAATCCTCGACTGAAGCGCGCGCAAATTGCAAGCACAACACGGCGGTATTTAGATTCGCAGTCGACCGCTTATCAGCGCACTTTTGGAGACTGACATAATTTCCATTTCATTCCACTTTGATCCGTTACTTAACTTTGTTTCTTGTCAACAAACAACCGCTTCATCGCGTAAAGAGACACCTGTC
The DNA here is from genome assembly GCA_007213375.1 of Steinernema feltiae. NCBI lineage: Eukaryota > Metazoa > Nematoda > Chromadorea > Rhabditida > Steinernematidae > Steinernema > Steinernema feltiae. The sequence goes on along the minus strand of MQUG01003630.1, from coordinate 1,467 downwards.
ATGTATCCTCATTGCAATGTTTGAAAGACGTGCGCGCGGTGGCTCATTGGCAGTGCATTTGTCTGTTGTGCGCGGTGTCTGAGTTCGACGCCCGGTGGTGTCGTCTCTTTTGTGTTGAGCTTTCTGAACGACCGGTCGTTTCAACGTCTCAAATGACGCCGGTGCGGACGGAAAACACACACACACACACAAACATACCGTTGGTTTGCGCTTATTATATAGGGGGATGTTACAAATAAAAGTGATCTCAAAGGTGTGAAATCGGTACAAAAAGGTTACGTTTTCAGTTCAGAACACGCTTATATGTGATCTGCTCAATCGCTTGAAGAGTGTTTTGTTCTGGCCATGCGTTCAGTCCGTCAACTATGGCTGATGCAATATATAGAGCTGCTTTCCGCTTACTCATTCGCTCCAAGACCACAACAAGAAGTGTGAATAAAAGATTTCATCATCGAACAACGACGTTCGCCTTTTGCGTTGTGATTGTTGTGCTCTGACCGCTGTTAAACTTCCTCTCATTTCAGACTTAAAATGGACGATTCGCCGTGCTCTCCTCTGATATCATCTACGACGTTCTCCAGTTTGCGTATCTCGAGCGGCTGAGCGGAAACAGAGCTTCATTGTCTGGATCGGAGGTCGCTGGGGCGAAATCGCGGAAAAATTCGCTACTCTACACTTCGGGACAATAGAATCAAAGAATATGGTTTGCATGGCTGTACAGATTGTTTCACCGTGACGAAGAATCGAAAAGACGTCTCTGTGAACAGCATTCGTCTTTCCGAGAGGAGCGATTTTTACCGAAATCCACCATTTGCTTGAAAATGCCTACGAATCGCTGAAAATTTGCAACAAAGGATTCCCAAGGAATTGCTCGAGAAGCTCGGGAATCGATTCACGACCATCTTTTGGGTGGACGGAGAAAAGAGGTTTGTAAGAGTCACGTTACCCGTTATTAAGCTTGTGGTGGATTTCAGCTGCCACAACGAGTGCAAGAGCTTGACGTTACAGATGTAGACTTTAAGGTGAGATAGTCAAAGGTTTATAATCATTTATGGACCATCAAGCTTTGCATTTCCGCTCAAATATCATCTCAACGCATTTTAGGAGTGGTGCATGATTCGCCGCACCTATAGGCGTCTACAACTCCGTCCCGCCGACCGCGTTTGGGTTCCACTGGACGGAGAAATTGAATTCTTGAAGCGGCAACTGAAATCTCCGCATCTGCGGATTTTGAAATCCAACAATCCGCTCTTGGCACGACCCGAATTCATCGATTTACTCGTCGATTTCGTTAGGAAGAAGAACTTTCAAACTCTGAAATCCACCTCAATGAACAGCCTCTCTCGAAGATCTTCGAAGCGGCCGACGAAGCGTGGCTTCAACGGAAAGACGCAGAACATCTTCCATCGTCGGTTTCTGCGCTGATTTCGACTGCAGATCTACGCAAAATCACCTTGGGATCCCCAA
>MQUG01003629.1:0-70976 GCA_007213375.1 Steinernema feltiae | reverse complement strand
CTTTGAGTAGTCTTGACTTTGGCGAACGTCTGAATTTACTTCTTGTTTTTAATTGGAAAAGTTAAAGCGCAAAAGTGAGCGGCTCACTGTTTTCAATAACATGTTGTTTCGGCCTTTCTCACGACGGCGGACATCATAATTTGTAATTTGAATTCGATTAGTCACCGAAAGGCAAGTGATTAATGGAGGGACGGTGACACGTTGCATTGTTTGCGAGTCTGGAGATGTTTTGAAAGCTTGAATTATAAATCTTGAAATTTGAAATCAGCAAAGTGATTAGTTTTTGAGAATATCTGGCATTTCAATCAAGACAATTCGGAAAAGTTTAGCATTTTTACTAGGCAAATTCTGTGACGAAAGCTCACATTTTCCACTCACTACATTTAAAGTTTAAATTTAAAGTATTATATTTTTAAAAAATTATTAAATTTTAAAAGCCTCATATTCTTTTTTTTGCGCGCCAATTCGAAGTTTTACCGCGAGGTTTAGCTTATTTCGCGCCAGTTCGAAACATAAAATTTATATGGAGCAGATTTTTAATTTGTTTTCAAGAACATTTGTTTTCAATTTGTCATCAAACCATTTTTATGACGAACCTGAAGACCAACCATAGACAATTGAAATGTATCATTTTTAGTGTGCTAACAGAATGCATCAGACAAACCATTTTTAATTTTTAATTCAATTTAACAATTCAATTTTTGTACGACGATCTTTTTCCAATGACGATTCAAGCCGATCACAATTTTGTTCTTGTCCAGTCCTTGTCCAGACTCGTATCAAATTCAAAGATAGCAAAGTGATTAATATTTGCAAATCTCTATTTATTAGACAATGTAATTTTCAAATGTCGCTTTTAGCTTTAGCTATTAGATAATTTTTCGGACAAAAGCTCACAATTTCAAATCACCACATTGAGAGTGCAGAAATTATTAAATTTTAAACGTTTTAAATTAAATGTTGCTCTACATACATATGTTCCTATGTTAAATAGATTTTCTGCTGTTTTACTTAGTTAAACCGTTGCTTCTACAAATATCTTCAACTAATTTAGAGAAAATCGTTAATTCAGAACATCGTTTTTCATCTAAGCTACAATTTTTTTGCTTGTTGGGATTGCGTTAACCGCTTTGAGTTAGTAAAAGTACTAAGAAAATTGTTTTTGCCATCGTCAGTTTGGTTTATTTCAATTCAATTTGAAATTTTAGAAAAAGTTTACAAAGTTGTCTTTTTTGATGACCGCTGTTGTTTTCAAAAACACTGTTTTAAGCTCGAACCTAATAGTCAACATGAAGGTAGCGTTTCTCAGTTGAGATGTGATCTCATCGATGTTAGGGCGCACGATTTTACTCTGTTTTTCAATTGATTTTTGTCGTTTCGTTACACGTTTCAAGACAATCAAATAATTTTCTTATCTCTAGACATATCGAACTCAATTTCACGGGCAATTTATCTTTGGTTTCTTTTTCTCCTCATTTTTAAGACAATCCAATGTGGCCCTCTCCATCCGCTCGTTAGCCTCAAATCTCGTCCTTTTAAGCCCTTCGGCACCTCTTCAATCAATACGCTCTATCCATCTCCAAAATTCTCCCACACACCCGCGGGCACAATCGGGGCCTCGCGCTCCTTTCAAGGCGCCCTCTGCAAACAAATAATAAATTCCAAATCGTCGTGGCGGGAAACGACGAACATTCATCGTCTGTCGTCGTTATCGGAGGCGACGCGTGTGAATCACTTTTCATATAGTGTTGAATTCAATTGCTTCAATGCATCACATGACAAGCGAGCGAGTGGCGCTGCTGCTGCGGAGTAAGAGCGAAAACCAAATTACCACGACAGTAATTCAATTTTCCCACACACAGACATGCACACTCGGGGTCGATAAGGGTAAAAACCTGCAAAAAGAGCGCTTTTTTGAAGACCATCGCCGGCAGCCCACCGCTCGCAGAGGGCTTTACCGCGCCGCACGCATTGATTGCGCTGAAGTAGGAAGCGAAATGCCACGCCCCTCCCCCGCTTCCCTGTTATCATAAAGACGCCCGAGGGAAAAAGCGTTCGACCGCAGGAAGGACGCGGCCACGATTGCGTCGTGTCGTCGTTGTACGTATATTCATGATGCGACGATGATGCCGCGATTAGATGATCAGCGGAGATAAGATAGTATAATCATGTTGAAATTCGCTGTTGGCCCGTGGGGAGAGCGGCTCTATCGCTCATATCACGAGGAGAACGATGGCAGCCAGACTGTTGGAAGAGGTTTCAGTCTGGATAGACGGAGGCAAAGGAGTAATGGGTAAGTTGTTAATGGCGGGTTACGGTAATTAGTGATCGAATGTTTTGTATGACGGCGATGATTTTTTGAGTTTTCTTCCATCTGTTTTCATAGCCGCGACTTTGGGTTGTCATGCAGAAGAGAAAGATAAGGCGCAACTTGGTAGTGAAGCGGAGAATTAAGATTGTTCGAAATAGCAAATTCAATTCAACTTTCAAAAGTTTTGTCATAGCAAGTTTGAAATTGTTTGGATAATTTTTTTCTGATTTTTCTTTTTCTGAATTTTCTGAAACTGATTTTTTTGAATATCCATTAGTTCGAGCGCAATTAACAGACAAGCACAGTTTTCAAAAAAGTATTGTTTTTTGTTGGCTTCTCATAACTGTGAAAACAGTTTTAATTCTGGTTACTGTTTCTTGTTTAGTTATCTTTAATCGAGTCTTTAATCTTTAATATTTCGTTTAATCTTTAACTCAAATTTTCAACTCTTTTAAGTAGATTCCTTACGTTTTAAAAAAAAATGTTGTGAACGCGTCAGTTTTTACGTTTGCTCGTGCAGAAATGAAGAATGGAGCATAAATATAAGCAACCAACAATAAGCAAATACAACCAAAACTAATTTTGAATCTTTAAGTTTCAATTGGTTCCGTATTTTCTTGCTGACTTTAAAAGCGCTCGTAAATTCAGGAATATGTTGGTTGCTGTAACTAATGCCGTTAAACTGCAATCTCCAACTTGCAAAGTTTTCCAAAGAATTTGGTTTAAACATTTTTGGTCGGATGCTTTATAGCTTTTTTGCTTTGGTTGCTTTATAGATATTTGTATTGCAATTCTACGAGGTTCCTAATGCAAATCTAATATCCTAAGCAATCAAACAATGAACGATAATATAACATTTTTGGGCTGCTATTTGGTAGTATCCTTTTTTTTTGCCGTTAAATTTTTTGCTGTGATGGTGCTTTAACGAAATCTTAAGTTCACATTTTTGTCTTCAATCGATCATTGGTAGACGTTTTACAAATGCTACAGTAATTTTTGTTTTTGTACCCACCAGCTCATAATCCTCCCCAATTAAGAACATCAATCACCAACTCAAATCACCGACATCGCTCATCGACCTTGATCCGATTTGTCATTTATTACTTTTGCTCGAATTATGACATTCGATCGCTTCGTTTTGGTGTCTTTCGCATCCCCCGAAACTCGCAACCGGTTCACCTCGCGCGCTCGGCTCACTTTCTCTTCTGATCAGTTTTTTGTCGCGCGCGCGCTCCAATGCGTCTAAATGGAAACCGACGCGCAGCTGACCAAAGGGCCGACCGATCGTTTGTTTGTGTGCACGCCTAACAGAGCCAAGTGGCCGTCCGCCGGCTCAGAGAGAGAGAGACGAGGATTGTTGAGGCGCTCTGCTCTGCCTTTGGACCGTTTTTGTTTGTCACGTACTCCCATAAAATCATCATCATCGGTGGCGAGTTGGTTTATGTTTAGCCTGCGGGGCGAAAGCGGATCCGCATCACCACATTAATCGCTTTGTTTTTGTGTTTATACGAATGAGCACGAAGCCAGAAGTTTGGTTGGTTGACTGCAGCACGCGTGTCCGCGTGGTGGGCATGCAAGCAGCGGCTGCGGGCGCAATTACGAGCAGCACCTTGGCGAGCGATGGGATGCAAAAAAAAAACGGATAGATCATTGCAGCTGTTAGCAGATGGAAGAGAGCGGAAGTGTGATTTTTGGCTTCGGGTGTAGAAAGTTTTGCTTGTTTTTGTCTTCTATACGTAACAATGTTGATTTAACTATTTTTGGGGATTTAGCAGTCATCCATACGCTTCTTAAGTAGTAACGTTCGCTGTTTCCACGTTTTTCAAACACTGTTCAAAGTGATTTTTTCATAAAAACGAAAGAACTTGATTTTTTGTTTTTTGGAACTTCGTTACGTCAACAAATTACGTAAAATATAATTTGTATTTTTTAAAACTGAGATGAACTGAATTAAATTGCAAGAACCATCTTAACTTGGACTTTTTTGTATGGGGTGTTGTGTTCTCAACACTTTCAAAGATATTATTTAATTTACGGCTCACATAACGTAACTCTCGAATCTTTTTTAATTTGCTTTTTTTGTAATTCGATCAAATCCCCAAACTATAATTAGCTGACACGTTTTGCTAACAAAATGATCGTATTTTTGGTGTTCCACGCATAGTTAATGGTAAAGCCTGCCTAAAAATTGAAATTTTCTTTTTTTTTTGTCTGTTTCGTTGAGCACAATTTCATTTTTTTTTTAACTTTTCCGTAATTTTTGAAACGTCTTGTACAGATTTGTTGATCTTTTATTAATGTCTGAAACGAATTAAAATAATCAAAAGGTAATCGTTCGTTTTTAGCCCTTTTCCCCGCAGTTATTAATCTTTTTTTTATCAATTTGGACAATTTCGTTGAGCACAATTTCAATTTTAACTATTTTCTCAAACTAAATTTGGACCTTTTCAAACCAAGATTGCTGAATTACTGCGGTTAGCGACCAGTCTTAAAAATCAGTGTTTTAAAAAAGAAAAATAACAACTTTTTTGTATCTATGAATTGAACAGTTTAATGCAATGTCTATTTAATACAATATTTTTAATGATTTTTTTCCAACTTTTTTTGAATCGGTTTTGTTTTTTGTCCAATCCACAGTGATTCTTCTCTTCTCCTACTACTTCTCCTGCTACTTCTCCAACATAAATATTTTTGATCGTCTTTGAACGAACAATTTTAAACCACGGGGTTTCGGTATGTGCACGAGTGACCAAGCCTGTGCTGACGCTTATTTTTGAACCGACTTGTTTGATGTTCCTCTGTGAATGTTCCTCATTTCTACATACTTTTTTGATCATGGTCAAGTCCAAATGATTTTAGCTTTTTGACGGTTAATTCGCATTTTTCGCTGCTGGTGTTCCCTTAGGGCAACTTTTGATGTCCTCACGGATTCAATTTTTGCTTAATAAGCCTAACCCTGAGAAGACATTCCACACAATAAACAGAGAAATCTGGAAAATGTCACATCAAATCAATAAAAATCAAATATATTTTTGAGTCAGCGTCTTCTTGACATATCCAGACTTTTTGAAGAAATAACCGCTACTTGGCGCACAGGTTCCGCTCAGATTTTCCTCTTCGTGTTTGTTCACCTATTTGTCTTATCAATCAATTTGGTGGACTTTTTACCAACGCTACAGTACATTTTGTTCTTGTAATCCATCCATAAAGAACACCAGTCACTTTTAAAGTCTAATTTTAATGTGTTACTGTACTCTAACATTCGTTTTTTGTTTGTTAATAAAATTCTGTCCCGAGCAGTAAATTCCACTCAATAAACAGAGAAATCTGCAAAATCTAGGATAAAATCAGTGAAAATCAAATATATTTTTGGGTCCTCATGTGTCTGCATATCTTAGACTATCTTAGAATTAGACACATGTCAAACTGAATTTTTTTTTGCATGCAATCGTGTTTTTAATTGTTTGGCCCACATCCCATGGGCTCTCAAGTGGTATGATGGATACAGACAGCAAATAGTACTTTTTGACGTTCAAATAAGAAGGCAATGGTTAAATTTAATCCATCTTGTTAGTTCGCCTAGTTGTTTTTAATTAATGACTTTGAGGGAACTTTTAAAAGCCAGAGTAAATTGTTTTTGCAACCAATCTCATTGCAATGAAACATCATTCACTTTTAAAGCCAAGTTTAAATTTTTGGACTGTACTCTAGCGTTTGTCTCAGAACATTCCACTCTATGAACAGAGAAATCTGCAAAATCTGTGATCAATCATGAAAATCAAACATATTTTGGGTCATCGTCCGCCGTATCTCAGAGTTTTTGAGAAAATAACCACGCCCGCTACTTGGCGCTCACGTTCCGGTTCAATTTTCCTACTCGAAACAATTGTCAGAGCGCTTGCCGATTTTTTTTTGTCTTCCTAACCATCTTTTGTAATTTATGTTCCGTTGAGCAACCATGACATCACTCTCTCAGCTGACTGTAATCTCTGTGTTTCATCACCCGCCACGCTCTCTAATTGATCTCTTCATGAGGACCAAATCATTCAAAATCAAATATTTTTTGGATCGTCGTAAGATATCTTAGACTTTGTAAACAAATAACCACGCCCTCTGCTTGGCGCTCACGTTCCGCACCGATTTTCCTCCTCGAAACAATTGTCACCGCGCTTTCCGCACTTTGAATTGCAGTTAATCGACTGACCGCCGCACGCTCCCGTCGTTTGCTCGTTCGCGCACTGACCGCGCTTGCTGGACAGACAAACATGCAATGTAGACATCTGTTAGGACTGCGCGCGCGCGAGCGCAAGCGCTACATACAGCCCTCGGGCTGCTCTCTGCCACCGCCGCCGCCGACCAGTTTTTCGTGTTTCTTTTCCTCCGTTTCGCACAATCACATTAGTGTTGCTGTTCGACGGCGTCCTGTTGGCAATTGTCTTTGGAGAATTTCAGTCAATAATCACTCAGTCTGTGTGTGAACGTGTGACTTTTACCAGCAGCACTTTACACCATTTTAATTAATTTTACGACTACCGTTTCCTTATTTCTGTCTCTTTCAGCTCGACCGCCTCATCCTCATCGCGTAGTCCACGTTCCAACGCTCCCACAACGATTGTGCCTGCGTCGCCAATCCTCTCACGCGCTTCCGTCGACTCTCAACGCGGCGGATCGGTTCCACGTGAGACGCAACTCGAATCGGGCCATTCCACTCTCCGGCGGAATGGTAGTGTGACTGCACTCGGTGGACCGCATCTGCAGAACGCTTCGTTCCCCAACGGCGCTGGTCACGCGCCGCAACATCAACGGATTCACTCGGCCGGAGTGGGAAGATATCAATCGACTCCGTCGCCTCAGCACGGCTACGATAATATGATCGCTGCTACTCAACAGGTACGTTTTTTAGATAAGTTTTTTAGCAAGATTAGACAGGTTTTGTCTATAAGTATTGTCTGTAAATTTTTGAAAAGTATGCGATCATTGTGAGACTAATTTTAACATTTTTATTTCAACTTGATTTTCTGCTCAAGTTGATCCTTAACCCTCATACCTGGAAAGAAATTTTCATTCTGACAGATTTTGTCTGTAAATTTTTTGTTAACTAGAGTCTTTTTTTGTTGAGCAGTGGCTTCTTAACTCCACGGGGTTGTCATCTAATCATTTCTCGCTATTCAGCATTCCTGGAAAGAGAAGTTCATTTTGTTATTCTCCTGAACCGCTAGACGTAGTAATCGTTTTCCGGAAAACTATTATTTTCAAACCGATTTCAAAGAGAAAACTGTTATTTTCAAGCCACGTTGTTTGTTGTTTTTGTCGCAAGTCGCTCGTAATACAAAGTGCTACTTAAGTTTGGCAAAAATCGAACACATAATTTAACTTACCTTTAGTATTCACACTTTTTTCGCTGATATTCAATTCGAAAATTTTTGAATGTTTGGTACCCCATTTTAGATATTTTTAAAATGTTGTTTATTTGGGATTTGCACTCAATCGCGTGGTTGAGTTTTAAATAAACCACGAACAAACAATTTCCTGGAATAATAAGTGCAATTTGTCCTGAAACCGCTAAAGAGGTTGTTAGATAATCGTTTTCCAGAAAACTGCTATTTTCAAACCGATTATAGTCAAGTTGTTTGTTGTTTTTAGATAGTTGTGAACTACCAAGTGCTACTTAGGTTTGGCCAAAATCGAACATAATGTTTAGCTTACCGTAATTTCATTGATGATCAATAGAAAATCATAATTTTTGGATTCTCATCATTGCCATCATCATTGTCCTTTCGTAGAATGTTGTTTCATTTTGGAGTCAATCACGTTTTAAGTAAACCACTAAACAACAAACGAATTCCCTGGAACGAGAAGTTCAAGCTGTCTGAGATTCTTGTTGATACTGCCAGTAAATTGTTATTTTCAAACCGATTACAGTTGAGTTGTTTTTAGTTAGCCTCGTGAACTAAAAATTGCTATTTAACAAAATCGAATTAGCTTTCGTCATAGATTTAAATTTTATTTATATTTAAATAAATTTTAAATTTAATTTTAAACTGTTTTTGCATACGATGCTTCAAGTAATAAATTTTTTTTAATAAATTTTAACATATTTTGAAATGTTTTCTTTATAAAAAGCACCGTTTAACAGCCTGCGGTTATAATCTGTTTTTTTGTATTATTTTCAATTTTTGCTCCATTGAGTAAGAAATCAAGCGCTCAGCTGACTGTAATCCTCATGTTATCACCCGTCACGCTCTCTAATTAATCTCTTCATTATCCACTCTATCGCATCACTTCTGATCTCAATAGTTGTCATCTCTTGCGCCACCTGAACTCCCATTCTATTTGTCCATCATCGCATCATCTCATATTGCAATTGGAACCGCACAAATCGCTCGTTCATCAGCCACAGCTCACCAGCGGTGCGATAATCGTGACCACCACCGACCGGCGGTCGTAATGGAACCGCGACGTGTGAACTTGTTGATGTTTACAGTAGCGCCGTCCGCTCGCTCGCTCCCCGCTGTCGGTCATTTGTTTGTTTTTCCATTTTCTCGTTCGGTCGACGACGATCGGATTACAGCGGTTTTGGCGTTTAATGTAAACGTCACATGTTCGCTCTTAAAGTGTCAAAATCCGGAATCGTGTCAGGAGCGCTGAGGTTAGCCTAAATCCACCGTTCCAATTGCCCTCTATCTTTAGCCTACCATCAGCTCTCTGTTCATCTCTCGCTCTCTCGATTCCTCTCTCGCGCGCGCTCGTTCTGTCAATTTGTCAACAGCGCGCGAGCGCGCTGTCTCCTTTCGCTTTTCTCCCCCCAATCCACTGTTTGACTTTGGCTCTCGCGCGCTCACTCGCTCTGTGTGTGTGATGGCCTCCTCTCGACCTGTCGTCGTCTCGTTGTCCCTTCTGTAAATATTCCAAAAAATCGTTGAGACAAATGGCAACAACTCTCACCGAAATGAACAGTTGTTGTGCGGCGCAGATGAAATGCGCTCCGATGATGTCGCAGCCGAGTTTGTCTCTGTTGCCGGAGCGATGTACGCTCAGGTCAAAGAGCATGCGCAGGCCACCGTTGCGAAAAGCTGTAGGTTTATTTTGTATTTTTGGGTAAATTCGTGTTTTGCTGTTTCGCAAAGTGTTCGACATTGCTGTAACAGACCTGGCCGGTTGTTATTTTAGGGTTTTTTATTTTATAGAGTTCTGGCTGCCAGTGCTCCTAATTTGGCTGCTGGTGCACTAAAATTACCACAGAACCAAATTTATTAAAATTAGATTATTTTTGAAAATTTAATAAAAATTTATTAAAATGTTGTAAATTGATATTTTGCAGATACATCTGCTACAGCGGTAATTAGTTCTCATTGAACGTTTTTAGCGCTTGAGCCTTCCGTATACTAGATTTAAACCAAACCTATTAAAATGTGATAATTTTTTGAAAAAAAATGTTACAAATTTATTATGTGCAGATTCATTAATGACAGCTGCTTACCAGTAAAATAGCGTTGAAAAAAGAGTAAGTAAAAATCCCTGAATATTTTTTATTTTTATTAATTTCTTAAAATTTTAATAATTTTTTAAACTAAATTTTAATAATTTTCTTAAATTTTAATAATGTTTTTTAAATTTTAATAATTTTTTTAAACTAAAATTTTAAATGAAATTTTGCTTATATTTTAATCTCTCATTTAACTGAACAAAAATCTTTTAGCAGACTGGAACGTGTGGCATTCAGCACTATAATTCCTTAAATGAAATGCTTCTAGTTTGACCCCGTTAATCAAAACCGCTCATTCCAGGCCTCAACCTCCTCCCCGCATCACCTAAACACCCGCCCGTCATCTTCGGTCGACTATCAACAAAAACGGCAATCGCTCACGCAACCGCTCCCCATTGGTTCCACCGTCGGCGGTGGCATCGTGAATCCGCAGAAGCCAGTCGCGTTCCCTATCAACGCTTCTGCGATTTCCGGCGCCGCCTCTGCAGCTGCAGCCAACGCCTCGCAGCAGAGCAGAACGAACCAACCGGTCTGGAGTCGTCAACGCTTTGGCGCGGCGGCGGGAATAACAACAATAACAACCACCATCATCACAATCAGCACCTCAACGGTGCTACAAACGGCGGCGAGATTCGCATGGCTCCAGCTGGCAGTCGCGCCTCTCTGCAGACCATCGGCAACTACCAGGCGCTCGGATTTGCTCCCGCTCCCACACGTGTCTCTCCGAAGCTGCTCGCGAACGGTGGAACGACCGGATCGCCACGGAATTCTGTTGCCAGGTAAGCAGGATTTCATAAGATTTGGCCCCCTAATGTTATGAGATCCTGTTACAGTCACTCCTCAACCTCAACTTGTCCCGGTTATAACACTTCTGGTTACGGTAGCAATGGCTATTCGAATGGCTATCACTCGAATGGCTCATCGAACGGCTATCCGCCCACAACGAACGGCTACAGTACCCGCAGAGCAACGGATCGCCGCATGAAGATGGCCTAGTCGTTGTGAAAGTCCGTCCTGACGCTCAGGGACGCTACGGCTTCAACGTGAAGGGTGGCGTTGACCACGAGCATCCGGTAATTGTCAGCCGCGTGGCCACCGGCTCTCCGGCCGATCGGTCATCGCCTCGCCTGAACGAAGGCGACCAGGTGGTGATGATCAACGGCCGCGATTGCACGTCCATGTGCCACGATGTGGTCGTAAAAGTGATCCGCCAGGCTCGCGAGCTCTCTGGCGGCGAGCTCTGCTTGACCATCAAGCCGAACGTATACCGCAGCGGCGATGTGGAAGAATTGGATAATTCTGCTTCTAGTCGCGAGGCTCCTGAAGCGCGGCACGTTGCAGAAACAGTTCCGAGATCGGATCTCCTCTCACAGAGTCTACTTTTACTGAAATCGCTGTCGGAAAGCGAGTTGAAGACTGAATTCTCGGCGCTCTATCGTAAGCGGCCTGGAATGACGATGGATATCAGCCGATTGCCGAACAATCTACACAAAAATCGCTACAGAGACGTTTGTCCCTACGACGCGACCAGAGTGAAACTCCAAACATCCAATACTGGCGACTACATCAACGCCAGCATGATCAATGTACGTGTTTGAACCCAAAATACCGTAATTTATCGATTCTCGCAGATGGAAATCCCCTCAAGCGGCATCCTCAACCGCTACATCGCCTGTCAAGGACCTCTACCGCACACCTCCGGTGATTTCTGGCTCATGGTCTGGGAGCAGCTGTGCCAGACGATCGTCATGCTGACCACGTTGGTCGAGAACGGTCGCACAAAGTGCCACGAGTATTGGCCAAAGCCGGGCGAGTGCATTCCGTTCGGCAAGTTGGTTGTCACGAATCTCGCCGAACGCGAAAGCGATTACTGTACATATCGCGAGTTCTCAATCCGCCATCAACAGGTACATCGCCCTCTTATCCTGTTTATGTGTTTACCACCAATCTCTCTGCTCAGAGCAAAGAGGAACGACGTGTCACTCAGGTGCAGTACACAGCGTGGCCCGATCACGGAGTGCCCGAGAAACCGTCCGACTTTATCGATTTCGTGGATGAGGTGCGCGCGGCGCGAGCCGGCTCTGTTGATCCGATAGTCGTCCACTGTTCGGCGGGCATTGGACGCACCGGTGTGTTGGTCTTGATGGAGACAGCGGCGTGTCTGGTCGAGGCGAATCAACCCGTCTATCCGCTCGATATTATGAAGACGATGCGCTGATCAACGCGCAACGCTTGTACAGACTGAGGTGAGCGAGAGGATTACGGTATTCGTTTAATGGAATTTTGTATTTCTAGAGCCAATACGTGTTCGTTTGTCACGCGATCATCAAAGCGTACGAGGACGGACTGCTCAAACCGTTGGCCGAGTATCAGGCGTCAAGATGAATTGTGGGATTACTGTAATTTTTGTTGTTTTTTTGCAAAAATGTGGGAAATTTAATTATGCAATGAATATTGTGTGTAGAGATGAAGATTATACGAATAAATAAGTGTATATTGAAAGGTCGGTTTGATTGTCATGGGTTACGGTAGGAAAGGTTCTCTCTTTGAATTGCTGTGGTCCCACAACGATCTGACCTCAGCGAGATAATCCGATTTTTGCTAGATCGCCGTAAAGGTCCAACTATTCTTGAGATGAAAATTTTAAAATATCTGTCACCCACAGGATTCGAACCTGTGCATTGAATTGGGTTACTGTAGGCTACAGTAGAACATCAAAATTGTTTGCAAAGTCAATGAAAAAATTTTGAAAATGGAGGAACTAAAATAAAAAAATGTCTGTCATCCGCAGGATTCGAACCTGCGCCCTCCGAAGAGGACTGCGACCTGAACGCAGCGCCTTAGACCACTCGGCCAGAATGACTTGTCTGATAGAGATGGTGATTGTGGTGATATAGTCGCACCTGCAAAATAGTAATCTAATATTCACCTACTATTCCATTCAGTTGTGGATACGCATTTAGACCTGTTTTTTTAGATTTTTGAATTAAAAAAAGCATTTTTTGTTTTCCATTTGCCAGTAAATAACCGATTTTTTGTTGTCACACTTACTCCCTATCTAACGCTTGCAACACTCATATATTCACAAAAACTCACGATTTATTAAAAAACTTGGCAAATCTCCCAGTAAAGCTCTTAAACATTTCACCAGCACCACTGATTGCACTCTTAAACGCACTTCCCAATCCAAGATAGGTTTTGATCTCCTCCTGTGCTGCATCGGACAAATTGTTGTACTTGTACAGTACCTCCGCGCTTGCTAGAACCAAATAACGCTTCTTGTAGCGCTGTCCATCGGCCGGTCGAAGCGATCTGATCTTCTCCACAACCTCTTTGACAAATTGCTGCGCTTCATCGTTCAGTGGCTCAACTTCCGCCTTGCATTGCTTGTAGTAGTGATTGAACTGCGCATAGAGGCTCGCGCTTTTGTCTTTTAGAGCCTGAAGAGCGTCGTCATCACTTTTATAGGTTCTGTTTTGAGTCTGCAGGTCCTTCAACGCAACCTTGTCGCTGTCGGAGAGATCGCGGAACAGAACTGTCGTCTCTTCCCTGAATAGAACTGTTTTGGGGGTAAAAACGAGCTTAAAAGTTTGCAAATCTTACTAACGAAATCATCAGGAATGTAGCGGAAATGCAGAACAGACGCTGAAGCAAAGAAAGCAAGGATCAGACAGATCAATAGCGACCGGAACAGCATTTCAGCGACTGAAATTGATCCGCTCCCCGCGAAACGAAAGTCTCTCGCTGTGCGGGGCGCGGAAGAACGTGATTAATCACAGGCGGTTTTTACACTGCTAAAGGTCGATCTTGTCTGAATGCACCGATGTTAACGTTCGGAGCTTTTGTGCCTTGAAAGCTATGAGAGCCGGTCACATTGGATAGTACTTGCCTAGCATTAAATTGAATTTTAGCATTTTGATCATGGCAATGGAACAAGATTTTAAATTTTAACTTAAATTGAAGACGTACGTAAAAATCGAAAAAAAATCGATTTTTCAAAGGGTTATTGAAGGAACAAGCTAAGAGTGGAATGTTCTGTTTGAAAGAACAGCTCGCGTTCTCTTCATTACGTGTGTTCGCAAACTTAGACATTCAAACTTTATCAAGAACGTTTAAGAATGACGTTTCAGAAATGCAAAGCAATCTGCTTTGATATACCGTAATTAGGAGTTTTGATAGCGTTTCAATTTGCAGATCATTCTGAGGATATTCATCGAGGCTAAAATTCAATAATCAGTTAAAATGTAGAATTGTATTGAAACATAAGCTGAGCAAGCACGTATTTACAAGTTCGGTCTCTTTAAATCTCAAATATTGCTGAGCACGTCAACACAGAATTTTCCCCATTCGCCACAACAGCCTCTACAGCAGCCTGGGTTCTCCTTGGAGTTCTTCTTTTTACCAGTTCTCTTCGTTTTTGGTTTTGGCACTTTGTTCGCGAGATCGATCGGAGATAGCGGTTCTATTGAGGAACTTGAGCCTATACAAAAGCATTTGAAATTGAAGTTAAATTTGAGAATTTCACCTTTGGTGTTCTTCGATGGCACTTTGATATGTACAGAAGCTTGTTTTCCATTAACGTGATATGCTGCTCCGTTTGCAAACGAATTGCCGTTGTTATTTCGAATGTCCGTGCTGTCGACGACGCAAATGTGATGCGTTTTAGCTGGAATTGGTCACGTTAGATGCGATAACGTGTGTTTTTAGCGAAATTCAATTAGTTTGAACAAGCAGTTAAACGAGGCAAGTAGTGCTGTTGACATAACGGCGAATTACTAGTTTTTAGATCCGACTTGCAAAAGACAAGTGCAATGAACCAAAATTGCTCGACTAACTTGATAGTTTTTGGCTGGTGACATTCAAGACAAGAGACATCAACCAACAGCATCTTTTGCCTATTGCTTGATATGGACAACTCAGCGGTTGGCTTTTTCGCAATTAATGGGGGTGATAAAAAGGGAAGATTATAAGATGAGACTTGCAAAAATTGGTATTTCAGTGTTATATTTTTGGAATCATTTTGAATCAATCCAGACTTTGTACGGTATTTATAAACCAACACAAATTAAGTCCAATGGTTCTTTTTGATAACACTGATACCGTAATCAATGGTTCGTAAAGCTACAAATTTCATAACGATCGTTGTATTGGCAGTTGCAAATCAAAAACACTGCATCAACATCAACTTGTAGGAATGAAAAACTGGCTAATTTGAATAAATCTGAGTGAAGTGAACTTTTAATATTTTCAGCACAAACACACTTTCGTATTTTTGGCTATTTTGAAAATTCAAATTTTTTTTAATTTTATGCTTTAATTCAAAGTAAATTTAAGGTTTTTTGTTAATAACAGCAGGAAAGCACTTACACCCACCGTCTGTGTTGATTTTCTTCTCACAGCAATTACAGTAATTCTGATTCAAATTCATCATCCACGCGTCTTTTCTCCGATCGTCAATCATAAGAGAAAATTTGTGGCCTACTGTAAGACCGTTTGCCATTAGCCTGAAATTCGCTCTTTAAACTAACAACTGAATAACAGCTAAATTGACGTACCATCCAATTATCTCCTCCAGCATATCGGCTTTCGCCATATTCTCAAAGTTCCGCTTAGGCTCGATCATCGATAGTACACTCAGCAGCTCTCCCTCGTTCATTTCAAGAACACGCAAGTCGCGCCTCATCTTGACTCCTCACACGCGGAGACGAAACGGAACTCGCACAAAAACTCCTCGTACGATCAATTCGAGAAATGGAAAATTTCGACTGAAAATAACATCGAATGGCACGGTGAGGCGCGCCGCCTCTGTTTGTTACACGCGCGCGCGCACCAAAACCGGAATTCCCTTTTGGGATTATGCGCTTGCCGCCGACATACCAACGACTTACAATTCGATTATTCAAAGAGCGATCTGTGAGTTTCGCGGTGCGTCACCGCTTTGCCCGGAGATTATCTCTTCGACGTTCAGTTCCGATGACGGTGGTGCACTGTTGCGACGACGACTGGAATGTTTGAAGGGTTGTTGAACTGAGCTTGAGCAGAATACAAAAATGTTTGAGATTTTGGGGAAAACATTTAAGAAGCCCCTAGCGCCTTCAAACTGCAAAATTGCTGCAAATTACTGTACGTTGAGATGTCATTTGATCGGTAAGGGCGACGTTTGCTTGCCATTGCGTCGGAAAAATAGCATCTCCATCTCTATGTGACGATTTACGATATGATTTAGAGGATGCGACGGGCGCTCGCAGTCAAGTCAGAGCCATTGAACACTTTCATCCTTCATCCTCCTTCATCCTTTTTGTCAATGATCATAGATGACCACAGTGTCTTCATCATGACTCTTCGGAGTTTCGTTGCAGATATTTCGATTTCTGATCTTCGTGATCACAATGCCGAGCACAATTTTCCTGAAGATGCAGTTAAATAAATTTGTTAAATGCAGTTTTTTAGAAAACAAAATTTGAATTCCCAAATTCCATACGTTTATTCGTTTTTCGTTGATCGGCGCTTAGAATGTCTTCATTTGTTGCAGATATCTAGAACTCGCTTCCTTGATTACAAATTTGTCAATTTTCCAACATTTCTTCAGTGTATCCAGCTGCTTTGCGAATTAATTGTTGAGAAAACGAAACTAGCAATTCATGATTTTATTTATTTGGTTCGGATGTTAATTAAAAGACAAATTGAAAGTTTCACTGCATCGAAAACAATCGCATCACAGCCGCACTCACTCCGGTGTTCAAAGCGGTTGTGGCGGCCTCAATTGCATTTCCAAGTCCGTTAAATTCTCGCAATTGTTCCTTAGCTGCGGCGGGCAGGCTAACGTATTTGATCATCATCTCGGCGTAATTCATATACTTCTCCCGTGTATCGAAGGTCAGCGGTTTGAGGCCTGGTTTGAGCTTCCGGTACTGTACTACAACGTCCTGAATGAATGTCTTAGCTTCATTGTCCAGAGCCTCGACCGCTGGCTTAAAGCGCTTGTAGTAGCGATTGAATTTTGCGTACGCGCCCGGGCTTTTTGCCTTCAGAGCCAATAGAGCGGCTTCATCGCTGTTGAAGGTCTTGTTTCGAGAGGTGAGGTCGACCAAAGCGGCCGATTCGATGTAAGACAAGCCGCAAAGGTGCCCGCTCTTTCGTGAACGTTGATGACTGAAAAATTGTCAATTAACACGATTTAAACTGCCATGATGTACCAATAAAGTTGTCCGGAATGTAGCGAAACTTGGATAAAGCCGCCGAAGCACTAGCAGCACAACTGAGAAAGCAGAAGATCACTGCAAATCGAATCATGCCGCTGGAATTGTGACCATTAGTGCCACGCTGCACTCTATTTGTAGTTCTGAGTAACGTTTTTTAAGAGAAATATCTGTTTACGAATTGAGCTTCTTTTGACTTTTAGGTGAAATTTGAGAGCTTTGTTTACTGCGCTAAACAAACACTCCGCTCAGTCAGTGTCGCTTCAATTGAGACAATGAGAAGTCTGCGTATTCTATAGCGGACTGCTGACTGCGATTGGCGGTTCTGTGTTGGACTCTTTTCGATTCCTTCCTGACGACTTTATTGGTAGGATTCTTAGTTAAATTTGAACAAAATCTGCCAGCTGATGGCAAAATTAATCCGATTGCAATCTTCGTCTTTAGTGCTGGTTCCTGAGGAAAGCCTCGTTCTCGCTCCACGTGGACGACCTCCGCGTTAAGTTGCTCAGCCTGCGCAATCAAAGCAAGACGTTTCAAAACGACAAAGAAGCACTCGGACATGTTAAGAGCATCGATCTTACGTTACACAATCGATACGAAGCTCTCATCAACATCCTGAAGCGTTACATCGGCAAATTGAGTCCAGAAGGTCAACAGTTTACTTTGGATCAGATCGAGCACGATTCGAGCGATGCGTCCAATGGAAGGCGAGAAATGGAATCAGACTAAAATCGAGGATTTCGCTCGAAAGGCTTACTCAAAGTTTGCTGTATTACCAAAAAGCGACCAACGACTGTACAACGTGAAGGAGCTGTCTTCGGAAGATGAGGCCGTGGATTTCATCGTTGACTACTTTGACAAGATTGGGACACATATGAACCGTTACGCCAAGTTGAGTATTTTTAATCATGCAAGCGACGTCTTGAAGAAGTGACAACGCGTTCTTTATGTAAATCTATTCTCATAAATTTGGCTCATTTAAAAACCTTAAATTATCTCAAGAAACCTCTGAAATCTATTGAAGATCTTCTTATGCGCGATACAGCGACACTATTTCTAGGCACTGACCCGGCAGCTGTTTTTGCTAAAAATTGATTTTGAGTGTTTGAAGACGTTGTTGACATTTTGGCAATTCCAGCGAAGCAGCTCGAATTTCATTCACTACGACAGCAGCGAAGATAGTTATATTTTGATGCTACCTGAAGTCTACGGACGTGTAAGCTACCTGCTTATGAGCTGCCGTCGATTAACAATAAATCCATTTGTAAGCTTGGTAAATTGATTGCAGAAAATTTGCGTCGAATATGTATATTTAATATATTTAAATTTGAATATTTATTCGAAGAAAATTTTTTTTAAATTTTCAAAACGCAAATACATGCTTGCTTATCTGCTTATTTACAGTCTACTGAATGTGCATAAATGGAGAGAATTGGGAGTATCTGTAATTTTGTGGAGCCTAAGACTGTTTAGACTAGTTTATCTTTGAGCATTCATTTCGCACATTGTATTATTATTGTGCTAACTAGACGTGTCTCTGTACAGATTGATTTCCCATAATTTTCGCACATTATACGATATTATGTGATATTTTCGCACATTAATTTTCCATATTGTGCTAACTGCTGACGTGTTTCAAACCGAAAACCTTTTTAACCAAATTTAACCAAATAATTAGAACGTCAGAACGCAGATTTACGCTCGCAATGGACGCGGTTCCCTTTTCTTTCGTCGAATGCGTTCTTCTCTCTCTTCACAGTAAAAATGAAACCGACCAACTGGACAACGCCTCATGGAGCTCGATTGGAAAGCGGTTGTCGTCCCGCCAATCTTACGTAGCAATTATGTTCAAAAATGATTCTGGTATTTGTTGTAATTTTCGAGACTTTTCAACTCGTGAATTAGTCAGTTTTGACGAGATCAAAGCTGCAAAAGATTCTTCCTTAGCAGGTGTGTGGATAAGAAATGAACACACGCTAAATCACACAATTACCATGGATTTTAACAGTTTTGAAACCAACTTGCTGCCTTTTCTGCTCTCTCGACTTGTTCCGACCGCCTATTTATCCATCCTTCAGCCAGGTCCGATTGCGGAGATGTTGATGGCACGCTTACTAGAACGACGGGGGCAAAACTGCCTGCGGTCAGTTCACTTTGTCTACTGTGGTCAGCTTTCAGTTGACTTTCTGCAAAATCAAAGCCATCGAAAATCGGTTTTTGAATTCTGTAAGTTTGAGCGGCGACCACTGGCCAAGTGAGATTCTGATCAATGTTCGCAGACTTCTTTTGCGAAAACAGATCTCTCTGCAAATTTCATCTCCTACAATCGATTTTGAGTTTGCCCGTGGAATTGTGGACTATTGGAAATTGCATCGCGGCATTAAGAGATCATTCTTTTTCACACCAAATTTTGATTTTAGACAGTTTGGTCGTTTTATGAAACGAGATCCAGATAGCTCATACAGATACAACCTGGTGCTACCTATGGCTAATGCAGTTTTGAACGTATATCGATATGTGAGCACAGCTGATCGTTTCTTGATATTTATCAGCTACGAATAATGGACGATGTTTGTCTCCTAATTTTGATTTGTTAATAAGTTATGATTGTTGTAAAATTATTTTCAAGACTTTACAAAAGACGCCCGGATTTTCAGTTAAATTTTACTTTGATACACACGGTTGAGCTCCACGGCACAAGCGAGATTGAAACAATCTCTTCGCTACTATTAGGCGCCGCCGGTTGACAACGCGATTGGGCGCCTCGCCAAATGTCCGTTTTGTACGCAGCGCTTAGCACTGTTAGGTATGTAACCTAGTTCGTACACTTTGAGACTGAACAGTAAAGTTCCGCTCGGAAAACAAAGAAACTTTACATTTGTCTCACAGATAGATGAAAATAAAATAAAACGACATCAGATCACTGAATGACGATTTCTCTGGTGGATATGAATTGGATATGAAAATAAGTTAAAGTTACGGGATTGCAATCACTGATTAAAACACAAGAAAGAGCCATAGATGATGACATCTAAGCTTCGGCTGCGCGCTACTCCCATCTTAGACTGACTGCGTTGTGTCTTTTAGCCTCGTATTTTGGATTACCACACTTTGTTGGTCATAAAAGCATAAAAGTAGCCATAACTCTAACTGCTTGATTGAAAGTGAACAAATGTGCTTTTTCGTTGATTTTTCAGAACAGAAATGCGTCGGTTTGCGTTTGAGCAGCAATTCGATAGCCAGGCCGCTTCCGGGCCCCATTTTATACCTACGCTGATTTCTCATCATTTTTTAATTGAATCTGAATTTGTATATTAAACGAGTATCGTCGAACAATTTCAAATTTAAAGAGAAAACAGCATAACCTGCTCTGTATCAAACTTTTTCCTTTTGTCGTAAATTACTGATTAAAAACCATTTTTCAACCCTCGCCTCTTCCCTATTCATAGTCATCATTCCGTTTTCCGAGCCGTTCTGGTCAGTCACGCTTTAATTACATTCTTCGTCTCCTCCCTAACAGCGGTCGCTGTCGCACACATGCAATTCCCTCTGCAGCTTGAGTGCCTAGCGACGACGCGAACGCCGCTCCAAAAATCAATTCGCCTCCTCCTCCTCCTCTTCTCACTCAGCGTTGCTGTCGGCAGGCAGTTCGACCATTCTCTTCTTCTCCTTCAAAAGGCATTTCTCTTCAAAAATCATCTCTCTGAACCACCAACCAACCTGTTGTCGTGTTCTCTGTCGCGCACGCGGTAGTCAATCAATATTTCACGGAGTCGCTGATTCACTTTTACTCGTTTTTGCATCCTCGTTTCACGCCGACTACAGTGTGTAAATAGACCATCATAGAGCGGTGAGCGGACAGCAGCAGCGAGCGAGTTGTCACACCTGCTCCGAACGACGACAACGCCTGCTGTACTTTCATATTTCCTTTCGCAAACGATCCGTCCGCCACCGACCGTTCGTTCCACTGCAATGTCGTCGTTTCGATTCATCCCCGATGACTTCATTAGTGAGTTGCTATTTTTAGAGTGCGTTTTAGACTGAAAAAACGCGTTTTAGTCCTCTTTCCCGAAGAATCAAAAGCTTTTGGCAATACGCCGGAGATGAAAGCGGCTTTGGAGCAGCTTCAGGCGGAGAAGCGGACCTTTCAGAGCGATGAGGAGGCTCTCGCCGCGATTATGGAGAAGAACAAGGCGCTCCATAAGCGATTCCACTGGGCCTATGAGTACGCTCAGGGCTGCACGGCTCACCTGAGTGATGCGACCAAGAACTTCTCAAGGAGCAGGTCATGAAGCTTCGGACCATTCGACCAGCCGATGGCGGCAAGTGGGATGAGCCACGAGTGACGGAATTCGCCAAGGAGGCCTTTGCCAAGTTCAGCGAGCTCTCGGAGACTGATCAGTCGTCGATTGCCGGTACTCCGGTGCCAAACGAGATCAAGCGGTCGCGAAGCTGTGGGGATTGTTCAGTAATCTCGACGAACGACTGGAGTCTTTGCCGCCTATGTTGATTTGCTTACGTGTGAGGAGTAGAGCGTTGCATTTGGTTTGATCGCTGTTGAATGTTTGTAAAATAAAGATAAAGCTTACTGTAGTTACAGTCAATTCCTAAGCTTAAAAAAGTGAATGTATCCCAGTTGCAATAACACCACAATTGAACGATCAAACAGAGAAGGGGGCATAGCTCAGGGGTAGAGCATTCGACTGCAGATCGAGAGGTCACCGGTTCAATTCCGGTTGCTCCCTAGATTTTTTTGTTTGTTTCTTATTTGGTTCTTAAAGCGCTATGTCGTTCCCTGCAGTCTTCAGATTATGGAATAATGAACAATAAAACAAAAAAATAAAAAATTCTGGGCTCAGCCGGTGATCGAAACCGGGACCTCTCGCACCCAAAGCGAGAATCATACCACTAGACCACTAAGCCACATCTGAGCGAGTCGTTCAACTTTGTTATACCATGAATACCGTTTTCAAGTCACAATCCGCACATTATAAGTTGAAAATTCCGATTCACAGAAAAACGGCAAAAATAAAGCAAAAAAAAAAAAAGGTCCCGCCGAGATTTGAACTCGGGTCGCAGGATTCAAAGTCCTGAGTGCTAACCGCTACACCACGGGACCACCGAGAGAGAGACGACTTAGATCAGGTTTACTCCGACTGGTCAGCGACGACTGTCGTCGGCTTTTGCGACGAGAGTGCATTTCAAGAGCAAATAAAGAGCAAGAGCAAGTCACGTGATCGCCACGTGATTGTTTGCGGGCATCAGTCTAGGCAATGCTCTGGACAAACATTACTTGACAAATATGACTCAATTTAATCACAAACGCTTTATTATCCACAAATCATCACAAACAACACGCAAAACACACATTCCCAGCTCAATTCTGGGTTCTAGGCTCGAACATGGCCTTCAGCTGGTCTACGGGGCGATCCTTGATGTAATCGATGAAGATGCGCTTGCAGCAGTATTTGTAGAGCCAGGGGACCTCGAGGTAGTTGGCCGCCTTGATCAACTCGGCCATCTGGGGGATCGAGAGAGTGTCCTTGTTCAGGAATTCGCGGTCCCAACGCGGCATGTCGAAGGGAGGCGGCGAGGGCTTCGGTCCGGGCTCGTGGACCTCGGGTTCGGGCACGGGGTCCGCCTTGTGCTTCTCGCACCACTCGACGATCTTCCGCGCGGTCGCCGCGTCGATTTCGCCGATCGGGATCGGCGTCTCCGACGTCAGGTCAGTGTCCTCGACCATCGTCCGCAGGGTGATCGACTGCTGCAGCGCCTCGGCCGACATTTCGATCGTTTCGCCGTCTTTGGAGAGGAGTCGGAAGGTGGAGGACATCTTGGAGCTGTGGGTTCCTGTTGATGGCTAGAATGGTCAGAACCGCTCCTAAATGGGAGATTTAGTTGGTTGAAGCGATGCGCATTCTGAGTGTAAGCAATGCAGAGTGGATCACAATGCGATGCAATTAGCGACCTCTGCACCTGCGGCATTGCAATGCTAGCAGCGTTCTCTCCATGCCGCCTAAGAGCAGAAAACTATGCGTCCACCAGGTTCCCTTGTGCAATACATTTCGCAATACAAATCTAGATGTAATCAGACCACCGCACTCTGACTAAGAGCACTGTTGGGATAACTGCAATGACGCACTGACGCAATGACAATTTTGTGTTCGTTTAAAATCCACGATTCAAATGGCCTGAAAAAAGGGCAAAAAATGTGGAACGCTTCACGAATTTGCGTGTCATCCTTGCGCAGGGGCCATGCTAATCTTCTCTGTATTGTTCCAATTTTAGTATATGTTCATGGAATGAACAACAATGATGTGGACGCCGCGCTTTTATTACAGAGGTCGTTATTCTATTGCTCGTTAGCAACGGTGCGAGAGAGTCAGACGAACGGAGAATGCGAAAACAAGGATTTTCGTTTATTTCTCGGCTACAGGTTTATGAGTCTGTGCGACTGCAATTTAGATCGCACTACAGTAAGTCTAAAAATGTGTCCGTTACTGAGAAATGGATGCCGATGGACGTCTGGAAATGACTCAACACGGCCGCGTCCACCGTTGTTCAATTCGTTCTCTCAACTTCCATTCACTTCATGCGACCGTCGGACGATATGCGGGCCGCTGCGATCCTCCTCTTCTTGCTTTTCCCTGGTGGAGCAACTGCTAGCAAACCCGTGCGATTGAATGATTTGGAGAAAAAATATATTGTGTTCGACCTTTCATCGTTGTATCCGAATCTATTGAAGCCACATTTGACTGAGGTAAAGCTGTGCAATTTCGAGTTTGAATCTTCACTAAATTTATGTTCAGATATACTCGAATCAAAAAGGAGTATTGTTTGCAATCACTAAACTTCTCAAAAAAGGTGAAGAGCGAGGTACAGCGTATCTGCAAGGTTCCATTCAGTGGCTGACTGATCATAAACCTGAACTGAAAACTGCTGAGATGTACGATCGTTTCGCTGGAGAGCGTAGTCCGCTCGATGAAATCTCGAAAGCTAAATTAAAGGAGGTGGGGAGTTTGAGCCGTGATTTTATCAAATTTCCCGTTATTTCAGTTCACCAGTGAGCTAATCGAAGCGGACATCTATAACACGGAGTTCCAAGTTGGAAGACTCCTTTTCAACTATCTCAGATTCAGGCAGAGTTTCGGAAAAGCGCGATCGTTCATCCGACGGTACTATCCGGCGTTGGAAAAGTTTGCAAAAGGTTTTCTTTGATTTGTTTGTGATTAAATTGACCTAAAAAGTACGCGTTTAGTGGAGGAAATCCGCGATTTCTACTACAGAAATCGAGGAAGCAATCCGAATGATTTGTTTATGCTGAAGGATTTTATGGAACTGATCAACTGGCTGCTCGAAAATGGTCAACTTCCGATGATAAAGTTTAAGGAGTCATATTTGGAAGCTATGGGAAGGCACAGTTGAAAGCGGTCTTGTGGAATTTTTGTGTTTTTTAATCTGTTTTTAGTAAATTGTTTGTTGAGTTCCACTGAATTCACATTTTGCCCGTTGCACTATGACTAAAGGACGTCAGTGATGTGATGTCAGCGCAGAGCCATCCTTCAGAATTGGATTTTTCGTTATTAACCATGATTCAATTGGTTACAAACACAAAAATCAGAAAAAAAAGGCAAAAAATGTGGAACGCTTCACGAATTTGCGTGTCATCCTTGCGCAGGGGCCATGCTAATCTTCTCTGTATTGTTCCAATTTTAGTATATGTTCATGGAATGAACAACGGTGATGTGGACGCCGCGCTTTTATTACAGATGTCGTTGTTCTATTACGCGTGAGCAACGGTGTGAGAGAGTCAGACGAACAGAGAATAGATAAAACAATGCTTTTTAAAAGTATGATAGTTCATAAAAACTCATGGTAATTGCCAAATGCAAAGAATCAAGTCGCATCCTTGAGCTTCAAATAACAGGGCAGATTGGCGGAAGCGAAGTACTTAAACAAGAGTAACAAAAACACAGATTTTGTGGCTTAAAACGGTGATGACCAGCTCATACGTTAAAAATTGAAGCGAGCCGAGTTACTGTTCGGCCAGCGTAGTTTTCCGTTGGTAGGCGTTGCATTCGAAGCAACAAAAAATGACTGCAAAAGTACCCACATTCATATGTTAGCGAAGCACGCAAAAGACCGACAATTAGTCTGACCTACTTGAAAACATGAAAGCAAAGGAAAAACGCGAAATTAAAATTCGGAACGAGAGACCAATCAATCGCCTTGTGTAGACGGCGCAATAACGCGTGGACTCGAACAGACAGACGCATTTTTATGTCTGCCGGCTACCCGTTCATCGATTATTTGAGTCTAAGACTAGCGGTTGTTTTTTCTAGCCAAGATATTCTGCTGTGCTTCCAATTTGAATTCAAGTAGTCTAAAGCGGTCATAAATGTCTCAAACTGAACAAGGCGTTTGTTTATCTGTCCGTCCCTCCATTTGATTCTGTTTTTTATTTCGCGGCGGTTGGCGCAGTCGGTTTTTCTCTCCGAACACAGCAACGACGCCTGACTCTCTATTGATTGTTTGAGTTTTAAAGTGAATTCGGTGTTTAAAGCTTTGTTCTCGTGTACAATCGGATATTTTGAATTGTAGCAGCAAACATGGTCTTGTCCAGCGGGCGTTCACGGTTTTAATGTTTTTTTTGCGGTTCTTGCTTAAGTTGACTTGTTAATTAAACTGTCGTGTCTTAGAATATTGGTATAAATTAGGTTTTAATCTTTAAAATGTGGAAATCTATATTTTTGGTTTTTCTCTCAACTCAATAGATAAATTGATGTAAACATGAACTATTCAAACGTAAACGTAAGCCAAAAAGCCCTTTGCGAGCATGATACAGATGCAGTTGCAACAACCCCTGAATCGAACACTCTTCCGTAAGTGGGGCATAGCTCAGGGGTAGAGCATTCGACTGCAGATCGAGAGGTCACCGGTTCAATTCCGGTTGCTCTCTAGATTTTTCGTTTTATGCAATTCTTACTTTTTTATCTCACAAACGGTTTATTATCCACAAATGATCACAAACAACTCACAAACACTCAAATTACCGCTCAATTCTGGTTTCTAGGCTCGAACATGGCCTTCAACTGGTCGACGGGGCGATCCTTGATGTAATCGATGAAGATGCGCTTGCAGCAGTACTTGTAGAGCCAGGGGACCTCGAGGTAATTGGCCGCCTTGATCAACTCAGCCATCTGGGGGATCGAGAGAGTGTCCTTGTTGAGGAATTCGCGGTCCCAACGCGGCATGTCGAAGGGAGGCGGCGAGGGCTTCGGTCCGGGCTCGTGGACCTCGGGTTCGGGCACGGGGTCCGCCTTGTGCTTCTCGCACCACTCGACGATCTTCCGCGCGGTCGCCGCGTCGATTTCGCCGATCGGGATCGGCGTCTCCGCCGTCAGGTCGGTGTCCTCGACCATCGTCCGCAGGGTGATCGACTGCTGCAGCGCCTCTGCCGACATTTCGATCGTTTCGCCGTCTTTCGAGAGGAGTCGGAAGTTGGAGGACATCGTGGAGCTGTGGGTTCCTGTTGATGACTAAATGGTCAGGATCGCTCCGTAAATACGGCAATTTTGATGCTAATAGCGATGCAGTTTTAACTTCGAAGCGATGCGAATCAGCGTAATCAGCGATGCAAGAAGCAAGAATGCATCGCTAAATTCCAATACTTCGACTGCAGATCGAGAGGTCACCGGTTCAATTCCGGTCGCTTCCTAGATTTTTTGTTTGTTTCTTTTTCTAATTGACTCGTTGTACGTCGTTCGATCAACTTGTCAGTTTGTTTCTGCGGCGGCTGGCTTTACTTCTATCAACGAACGCCGTTGAATATGGATTAACCAAAATTAGTGTGTTTGTTTGGTTTTAGTAGTCGTTTTCAACGCCTGACTATTGCTGCTGAGACGGTTTCCTCTAGTGCCATCGTGGGAATATTGCTTAATAATTTATGCATTTTTTGTCTTTAACATCGTGTTGTAATTTCAGACTTTTTTTCTGCCTCAAACAAGCATTGTCGATCAATTTGAGCTTTGCAATTTACGGTAACTTTTTTGCTATTATTTATAAGTTTCATGTCCAAAGTCCAAAGTTCTAAAAGTTCTGAATACCGCAGATATCAACTACTTTCAAACTGCTCAATTTCAGATCCAGCAAAAACACAAGTGTATAAAATAAGCACGCTTAGAAGGAACATCAATCAAAGCTGGTCTTCCAGCAACCAGGTTTTTCAAATTTAAGGTAACGTAATAAGAGGTTTCCCTTTAATAACTTTGATTTTTAGTTGGGACCGTCAAACGAGTTGCGCTTCGGGAAGAATGAGCTCGCCAATCGACAACTGCGGGTTCTATGTGCTCGCAATCATAGAGCAATTTTTGAAAAGTTCACCTCGATTGTCATCAAACTCACATCAGCAGCTTCGTCCTGAATCAATACACTTTACAACTAAACAAAAAATATACTTTGAGAGCTCGATATAATCATGCCAGATTTGCACAATTCGCTCAAAAAATTGAGATTTTGAAGTAAATTTCCTTTCGAAGTAAATTTAAAAAAAAAGAAAGGTCCCGCCGAGATTTGAACTCGGGTCGCAGGATTCAAAGTCCTGAGTGCTAATCGCTACACCACGGGACCGCCGATAGAGCGACGACTTAGATCAGGTTTAGCCCGACTGGTCAGCGTCGAGTGTCGTCATCTTTGCGACGAAAGTGCGTTTCGAGAGTAAACAAACGTTGTCACTCGATTGTCGCGGTTCGTACTCACTCATCAGCTGGTTCACGGTCTAGACACTAAATCTGACCATCAACGATGGCCTGATGACCACTTTTAAAGAATGTTAGCACTTTAAGTAATTTATTTGCACTTTTCAGTCACCCCACAGCAACTCATTTACATCCGAACGCGTCGGAAAAGCCAGGAAAACGCTCCAAGTAGCTAGGTCCTTCTTTGCTGCATAGCCGTACTTGCAAACCCACAAAATACCATTCCACATCGCTGTAGCTTCCGTTGCTGTTGGTAGACGGCGAGTCATGCGAATCCGATAGGATTTTGACAGGAATTTGAAGCGCATCGACCAAGTTCCCATCTTTTTCGATTTTCGAGTCGTTTTCGTCGGACGCATCAAAAAGTTTAGAAAACTCTTTCACAGCTTTTTCCTTCTCCTTGAAGCCATCGAGCTCTTTCACGTGATCCTTGATAGTTTGCAGAATTTCATAAGCAAAACGCGCTCCAAGAAGTCCAAATCTCATTCCAACCGGGAGATCCTCAGGGATGTAGAGTAGAGCCGGGTAGAAGGTCTGAAATTTGCTGTTTTAGACAAGAAGAAACTGAAAACAAGCCTACAATCGTATTAGTTGCGTTGTCGTAGAACAAGCGGTTTTCAATAATCGGGTATTTGAAATTGAAATAATCATTCTCGTGTACGTCTGTAGCAGCAAGCTCATAAACTTCATTAATGACGTTCGCATAGTGATCAAGGACGCAGTCCGGTGAATGCTGGACTGAGCAATTGGCCCTAAATTTGATTTTCGCTAGTTACAAAGTTTAGATCTGTGTTTACGGCTTGTCGATGTCCCGATGAACCAGAAAATACGCCTGAATCTTCAGTAGCACCTTCTTAAGAAAGTCCGGTCTGTTTAGCTCATCGGAAATACCAAAAACAGGCTTCAAGCTGGCCAATTGCTCAATAATGACCCTTTTTGTATCATGAGGGATCCAGTCGCTGCTCTAAATCGTTATGGTTCAAGTTGACTTCTCATTGAAACTCACATACTTTGATTTCCTCAGTGATTTTGCTTCGAATTTGGTCAAACATACGCTTGAACTGTTCAATTCTGGCTCCAACCGGATGGAGCTGCTTCTCGAGGATGTACTTGAGATAGACGAGCTGCAGATACTTCTGCACGCCTGGATGTTCTATGAAACTCTTTTTGTTCACGTCACTTTCCTGAACAAAACCTGTTTAAACGCAGAAGCACTCTTTCATCATTACCAAGAGCTTGAGTGTGAATTCAAAGTCAAGACCGGTTTCAACAATGTCATCAAGTGCGTACTTCACTACCCAGTCATCGATGTTCTCGTAGAACCGTTTCTGCTCAAAGCACGTAGCCTGCTATTCCTTGGACAAAAGGAGGAAGAGAGTCAAACTTGGCCGTTTTATCTGAACGCTGGGGGTTACACTATAAACTGACTCGTACTGACGTTCATCTTCCATGTAAGTTTCGGTAATTGTCATCTCACGAAGGTCGTAATCAAGGTTGCACTTCATTGATGTAATTTCGTGTTCTTTTTTGCCAAGTGAAATGAGTTTTCGAGCTTTTTCAGCTTCATCTCTGACCTGTAATTAGTAGGAAGAGATGTAAATTGGCCAAACAACCGAAAAAGCTTCAATTTTGGTAATGTCACGGATCTAAGACTGGTGAACGGCGCAAACCAATTTGAGAAGTCCGTTTTAGCAACACTTTAGCCTATTTTCTTACCTTTTTGAACTCATTGATAATGACGTCGGTATCAGCGACAATGGCATCCTGGATGCGAACGTAGAACAAAACGTCGAGATTGTGAACGAAATCTTGGGTTCTCTTGCTGCCGCACACGAATTTGCCAAAATTGTCGCATGGTCGAACAGAGTCAGAGAGCTGAATGGAATCGACGACTGATGACAGTGGGGATGATGGGCGGAAGGCCGAACAAAGCCCCACTAGAAGGGAGCCAACCAACAGGAACATCGCAACAAGCACTGAGTAGAGGAAAGCAAGATGCGAGCTTATAATAGCATTCTGACCCTCTCTGGCGAGAAGGTCGCAAGACAGAAATAAAGCCAAAATCGTATTTAGAGAACGTCTGACATTTGAGGTAGACGGCTATTGTTGGCCGAAATGACTTTAACGAGCATGATACAGACAGAATTGCAATGTAACTTGACTTGAGCACTCTTCCGTAAGTGGGGGCATAGCTCAGGGGTAGAGCATTCGACTGCAGATCGAGAGGTCACCGGTTCAATTCCGGTTGCTCCCTAGATTTTTTTTGTTTTATGCATATCTTTCTTTTTTTCTCACAAACTGTTTATTATCCACAAATGATCACAAATAACACACAAAACACACATTCCCAGCTCAATTCTGGGTTCTAGGCTCGAACATGGCCTTCAACTGGTCAACTGGGCGATCCTTGATGTAATCGATGAAGATGCGCTTGCAGCAGTACTTGTAGAGCCAGGGCACCTCGAGGTAGTTGGCCGCCTTGATCAACTCGGCCATCTGGGGGATCGAGAGAGTGTCCTTGTTCAGGAATTCGCGGTCCCACCGCGGCATGTCGAAGGGAGGCGGCGAGGGCTTCGGTCCGGGTTCGTGGACCTCGGGTTCGGGCACGGGGTCCGCCTTGTGCTTCTCGCACCACTCGACGATCTTCCGCGCGGTCGCCGCGTCGATTTCGCCGATCGGGATCGGCGTCTCCGCCGTCAGGTCGGTGTCCTCGACCATCGTCCGCAGGGTGATCGACTGCTGCAGCGCCTCGGCCGACATTTCGATCGTTTCGCCGTCTTTCGAGAGGAGTCGGAAGGCGGAGGACATCGTGGGTTGATGATCAGGATAGCGAGAATGTCTGCTTAAATACGGCAATTTTGATGCTAATAGCGATGCAGTTTTAACTTCGAAGCGATGCGAATCAGCGTAATATGCGATGCAAGAAGCAAGAATGCATCGCTATATTCCAATACTTCGACTGCAGATCGAGAGGTCACCGGTTCAATTCCGGTCGCTCCCTAGATTTTTTGTTTGTTTCTTATTTGGTTCTTAAAGCGCTATGTCTTCAGTCAAACAATGGAAAAATAAACAACAAAACAAAATAATTTGTTGTCCGAATTACAAAAATCGAAAATTCAAAAATTTAAAAAACATATGAGTAAAGAAGAAAAAGAAAGGTCCCGCCGAGATTTGAACTCGGGTCGCAGGATTCAAAGTCCTGAGTGCTAACCGCTACACCACGGGACCGCCGAGAGAGAGACTTAGATCAGGTTTACTCCGACTGGTCAGCGACGCGTCTTGTCGTCTTTGCGACAAAAGAACAAACAAAGCAGTTGTCACTTAACTAGCGCGCTTGAACTTTAGTCTTCATATTGAATCTAACAAGTGGCTCCACTGCCATTTTGAGCTTGACGTACTACGTACTGCAGACAAATCAGACCAATTTTGTGATTTGTAACATTTATTTTACAATTAAAAAGTGATTTAGAAGAGTTGGCAGGTTTTTCCGTCTTTCTTGCATCCAAAAGTTGCCGCAAATTCTGGGATCAACTGCCATTGATCGTTGTATCCGCCCGGCAGGCTACAGTAAGGCAGTTGTAAGCCAACGAAGAACCATTCGATGTCACTGTACGTACTGTAGCTCATCATTTCGCGCTTTGTGACCATGAATTTGCGTTGATTGGCAAGGGCTTTGACTGCGAATCGGACGCTTTCGACGGCTGTCACTTCAAAAGCCTGAAAACAGTCGATTTGATGTTGGATCTTAATCGTTACCTTTCCGACATGCTCCTCTAGGCATTTCTCACTCTCAACGAATTCAGGAAATGCCATGATTTCAGGCTTAATGGCTGAATGTAAAAGTGCGCCCGCAATGTAAGGTCCAATGAGACCGTATTTGACACCGAAAGGAAGATTCTGGTCGGGCCAGTGGATCTTCCGAGGATTGAGCGTCTACAAAACTCTGATTAGACGCAAAACCAGATTGGAAAATACGAACAAGCATGTTCGAAACGTTATCATAGGTCACCAACTCGTTTCCCAGTAGAAAATCAAACTCAAGGACATCGTCGCCCTCTTCAAGAGTGTATCTGTTGTAAGCCAAGTTGACTAGATCACCGTAGTGGTTGAGCATACAATTCCCGTCACAATTGCTTCTACAGTACTCTCAAAATTGATTAAATGTGCAAATTTTACTTACGAGTAGTTGTGAGTCTGCTTGAAAGCAAAGAAGTAATCCTGAATTTTCGAAATGACGTCCTTAACTTGCTTTAGGTCTTGAAGACTTTCCGGAATTTGATAGATTCTGAGTTCAACCCGGCTTAGTCTATCTGAGATGGCCTTCTGTGTGCTTTCAGAGACCCATGAGGCACTCTGAATATTCACTTTTAGAAACTATTCAAACGTCTCTCCTCAAATACCTTCAAAGCTGTCAGTATTTCCTTCTGAATTTGTCCAAAAATGACTTCATATAGCCGAAAGTCCTCACCAACAGGATACAGCTGCTTTTCAAGGATGTATTTGAGATAGAGCAGTTTCCACGTAGTTTTGAATACGCGGAAGTCTAACAAAGTTTGATTTTGTGGTCTTGGTCATTCTAAAATTAGCCTCCAGTATCGTGGAATTGATCTTTAGCCTACAATTAACTCCATTGTCAGCTGATAGTCCAACATGTCGGCTTCATCTTGATCATAATAATTTTTGATCGCCAACTCGTCTTTGTTAAGATCTTTGTGGACTTCAAGATAGGCATCGACAGCACCTTGGATGAGAGGATGAGTTGCCGAGTAATTTGAAGTCTCTAAAACAGCCTTAGCACATCAAATTCAGATCTTATACCGTATTTCTTACGAAGTAAACTGTGCTCGTCGTAGGTGACCGTCAAAGTGTCGCTATTCTCACGACTGATGAGGATTTGTCCATTACCGTAATCCTGGTGTCCCACTTGACGCAAACGTTCGATTTTCTCCATTTGATCAAAGATCTAACTTTTACAATTACAAATATCGGGATACAGTAACCCACCAGCTTAAATTCGTCCACAATTCGGTCATTGTCATTGATGAGCGCGGTTTCAAGAACGCTTCGCAATTGAAAATCCAGTTTTTCAACCAAAGAACCTGTTTGATTGCAGACAAAGTCGTGGAAATCATCACAGGGATGCGTAGAGTCAGAGAGTTGGTGGTTGAATTCAAAGAATTCGTGTAAGCGAAGAGCAGAACTCAGGCCGAACAGACAAAGGCCGATGAGAAGACGCATAGCGACTAGCACAGAAACAAAGAAAACGGACGAATTAACGAGAATTGGCGCTGAGTCATATGGAAATGAGAGATCGAAGGAAATGTTATGGAATGTGGAATGTTTTAACAATGCGCAAAAGTGATAAATTGGTTTAAAAAGACACGGACGTTATTCGAAAAAAGTCTGTGCTTTTTTTGAAATTTTGTTTACGCATCGGAATCGGACTTTGATGCACTTTTGGCAGTTTAAATATGTTGTTCAACAGTTCGCGCAAGGTCAATATTGCACTTGATTCTGCGATCAGATCGAATGTGTGTGCTCAACAATGCTAACATCCACGACATCGATTATCTACACGTTGTTTGCTTAGGCTGATTACGGCTTGACGTAATCGGCCTATTTGATTGCGCACATGGACTTCCTCTCTTGTGAAAACCTGATCAAACAATTCAAAAAGCGTTAAAAAAGAAGTCTGTGTGAACTCTTTACACACGTTTTGTTCATCGGCAAAATGCAAACGCTTCTAATTGCAGCTGTGCTCTTCGCCGTTGTGGCATCCAGGTATCGCTGTTGATTTTGATAGACTTTCCGAATTGCTCTCCTAGTGCTGCTTCATGCCTCGACAAAGATGGAACGCCCTACGAAGAGTCCAGAGTCGCATCTCGTCAGCAATTGCCAGCGATTTCAAGGCATGCCACGACGGGCGTCTGTTTGCGGGTGACTTTAGTTGCCTCGCAGCGAAGAACTTTGAGTGCAAACGGACTGCCAACGGCTACGAGTCGTGCGTGTGCAAGGAGGGATTCAGCCTGGACCCGGCAGAGCGACACTTGCATCTACGTAGGTTGCTGTAGACGCGGAGAATCATTCAATTGCTCATTCAGAAACTGATTCCCCGCGCAACCGAATGCACTTTGCCGAACGGAGCAAAACTTCCGAACAACAAGGCCGCGTTGACAAACCGCTGCATGAAGAAGCATGTGTGCTTAGCCGGCACTCTCCACTCGGCCGCAAACAGATGCCGCGAAAACGCGTACTGCGGGATTGGCGAAGACGATAGGATGACGTGCATGTGCAAAGAGGGATTTCGCCAAGCTCCGAATGGCCGCTGTGAACAAGTTTGAATTGTCGCACATTCGGACTTTCAACCAAGAGTCTATGTTCTCTCTTTAAGTATTTTTTGTTTTAACTGTCTTATGCTTTGATGTGATCAAATTCGATAACAAAATTTATTGATAATCATGTTTCAGCCACAGACTGGTTAAACAAATTATAATCAGACCGGAACGCAGCGTTTCTTGTTGATGGTCCATTTGAATCCGTGTCGACATTCACATCGCGGTTCGGTTCGAGCATCGCAGAAGCTGTTCGCGGGGCATTTGCGAATTTCGCTGAATACTTGGCCATGCAGGCAGACGTTTACCCGGTCACAAGTTTGAGACAACCAGCTTGTGCCAGGAAGATGGGTTGTTTCACCGTTGAAGCACGAACATTCGTGGTCCTTCAAGCAGCGTGGGG
Source organism: Steinernema feltiae (assembly GCA_007213375.1). Classification (NCBI taxonomy): domain Eukaryota; kingdom Metazoa; phylum Nematoda; class Chromadorea; order Rhabditida; family Steinernematidae; genus Steinernema; species Steinernema feltiae. The sequence goes on along the minus strand of MQUG01003629.1, from coordinate 36,488 downwards.
GGTTGTAGGCGTTGTCCTTGCGGAAGCCTTCATCACACAGACATCCCTCTGTTCCAGTTTGCTGGCAAACTTCTTCTGAACGCGACGCGCAAGTCTTCTCACACTGTATCCACGAGAAGTACGTTGAATGAAGAGGGCATGCTAACGGGCAATTTAACTGACTCCTCCAGTCTCAGTTGAACTCCTGAAGTTGAGTAGATCAACATGCAGTAATGCAGAGAACTGACCAAGCAGGGTGCTCTGACACAAACGGATTTATTGGTTTGATCCCGACAAACGACGCTATGATGATGAGTATGTGTAGTTGGGCGAAAGATCATAATTATCACTTGAATAGCAAATAGCGATACGCCACAACTCGCCGCCGCCACGTCGCCGCAGGAAATTTCATGTCCCCGATTTACATTTGCCATTAATGGGTCGGTAGCGCGAATGTTTGTGCTCCCTATGTAACCCCCGCGACAGCGTATAGGCCTATGCCTAAGGCAGTTAAAATATGGTTAGCCTAAAACGCAGCCAATGCTCTCCTTACAATGCCTGCTAACCAAAAGAACTTCGGACGGCACGTCGTCTATTTCCGGGTAAATAGGTCTGAACACACAATATTTATATTTATAAAGTTAACCAACAATTAGTTCCAAATTCCAAATTGTTCAAACAAACAAAAGCCTACCACAATACCAATGTAAATAGTAAGCTGCACCTTCCGTTTCCCTTTTCATAATCAGCTGTTTGCCATAACAATCTGCTTTCAAACGAGGATAATATAGTTGAAAATGTTCCTCTTCTTGTGCACTTGGCTCTCTGAGCTCAGTGCAAAAGGAAACGCTGAGCTCCAATAAACCGCCACCTATCAGATGTTTTCCTGTCAACTTCTCCGGATTCGTCTTCCAATAAGCAATCAGCAATTTGATGAAAGTCTTCGCCTCAAATGGAAGTCGAATCCAACTGAATTGATCTTGGCTTAGCAGCTCGAAAAGGAGTTCTGTTGTCGAGACCTCAATTTCAAAGTTATTCGGAAAAATAAAGGCAGCGACCGTTTTCTTCTTGACGAGCATTTTCATCAATCTAGGAACAATTCCAGCGCTACCATCATTAAAGCGCAAAACCAACGCTCCTCGAAGCGAATTGATGCTTTTTTCAAGCTCGCTGCTTAGGTGAGAAGTAGAGAAGATGAGGACCACATCGCTGTGGTTTCTACAAGCCTTGATTGCCTCAACAGCTTCCGGATGTGCTGCGTACACCAGCTCGCTAGCGTAAATGTAAATCTCTGTGTACAGACGGTGTTTGTCGTCGACTGGTTCCACGGGGTTTTGTTCGCGATGGCAACTTGCAAAGAATGTTGAAACCAATTTTTCGTTTTCGATTGAAAACGACTTGTAGGCCGCGTTTTCCCATTTATAAGCAGTAGCTTCTCGGAAAACACCCGGGAAAGCGTCATGAATAGGGCTAGAGCTAGAATGGTGACGAGAACTAGAATAGTCCCCCGTCAAGAGGCGGATATGCGTAACAGACTCGTAAAACTCAAAAGGTACAGAATTCATTGCAACGGAAATCGTGAAGGCCGCAGATTTATGGTTTGCAGAGCGCAAAGGCAAGTTGCGCAATTCTCACACAAAATGTGCTAAAAACCGTGTCGTGTTGAGACCACAAGAGCCAGGGAAGTCTGTAGCTGTAGTTTCTAGTTTCAAGAGTCTGTAGTTTACCAGGGAGAATCGGTCAAACAGGTGAAACTTTTTGTCGATTGATCTGTAAGATAGTTGGAATCCGGTTTGGAACCTAGAAATGTAGGTGTAGCAACTTACACGTCTGAGCGGTGGTAAAAGTTAAACTCACATAAAATCGTCGCACGCTGGACGTTGACAAAAGTACATTAAATGTACGCCTTAACCTTTTCGTCGAAATACTGGGTAACGTTCCCATTCTTTATTTGCTTCTGCTTTTCTCGTAAAGCAGGGTTTCGGCGTTTGGTTATTTGATTTTGATGTATTTCTGAGTTGCAGAGATAATCTAAAATTGCATTTTTAATCAGTTTCAGTCTTTGATCATTAAAGTTTTCAAGTTACAGTAGTGAAGTGGAATTTTCGTTGTAATAAGGAAATTGAGCTCTAGTCTTTGAAAATCTTGACCTTCATAAATGCTGTAGGATACTCTCGGATGTACAGAGCAGTAGGAAGCCATTCTAAAGACTTTACGAAAATGTCATGGGAGCTGGTTGGCAAACGTAGTTACTTGATCGTACATTCCTTTTCCTTTTCGTACTTAATCGGACATGTGGCTTGATAATCAAATATAAGTGCGCAAACTTGTTTGGGTCCGAAATCACCTGAAATATAGCAGAGAAACTGGTAGGATCAGCGAAATAACTGTGCATGAACGGTTTTAAGTTTAAAATAGAACAAAATTAGCTTGTTCATCGCTCAAAAAGTTAACTTGAAGTTTAGCAGCAGGTAAAATGGCCAAAAAATGTTTGGATATTTTGTTTTGCATCAAAAATTGAAGAAAAAACGGAAATTAGCGGAGAAGAAGATGATAACACCGCACATTAGATGCAATAATATTAACGCGCTCCCTGGTATGCTAAATAACCAGCATTGTTTTCATCCTTACCTTGATTTGTGCACGCGCCATAGGTCACCTGCACACTGCCTCACTCACATAAGGTTCAAATCGCAGTAAAGGTTTCCATTGATTCGTTAAAATGCTAAAATGTTAAAATGTAGTTACTTTCTGAACAACACAACTTACAATTTGTTGATGAAGCATTTTCTAATTCGCAAAGATAATCTAAAATTGCATTTAAATCAGTTTAAATGTTTGAGTTTTCAAGTTACAGTATTTACAGTAAGTGCAATTTTTGTTGTAATAAGTAAACAGAGCTCTAGACTTCGGAAATCTTGACCTTCATAGATCCTCCTGCAGGATATAGAGAGGAGCAGCAGACTTTACGGAAATGTTGAAAAAATCATTTAAATTGAGCAAAAACTCATCACGCGCAAAGTGCTTGCAGCAAAAACAAGGTCTACTATTCGTTCGGCATGTTGTGTTATGCATTGGAGAAATTGCAGGCGCTTAATCAACTCATTTTTTTTTTTACTTTTTAATGAATTTTGAAACACGTTTTTACATTTTTACATTTTTTGTCTGATTTTGGAAGGATTAACACTTAAAGGCTAACCTTCATATGCATACGATGAAACATAGTATTGATGATCGACGCCCGAATCGTCATGGGAGCTGGTTGGCAATCGTAGTTACTTGATCGTATAGTCTTCTTCGTTTTCGAACTTAATCGGGCTAAAGATAATCGATTATAAGTACGCAAACTAGTTTGGGTCTGAAACCACCTGAAATATGGCAGAGAAACTGGTAGGATAAGTGAAATAACAATGTTAGAACGGTTTTCAATTTGAAAATATAGAGCAAAATCTTGAAAAAAAAACAATTAACTTGATTTGAGCAAGATAAGCAGCAGGTCAAATGGCCAAAAAATGTTTGGGTATTTTGTTCAAAATGCATCAAAATTTGAAGAAAAAAACGGAAATTGGCGGAGAAGAAGATGATAACACCGCACAATAGATGCAATAATATTAACGAGCTCCCTAATAAGCTAAAAAAAACTCCAGGCTAATATGTGAAACAGAATGACAATGAGCTATGTCAGCTATGTCACATGTCAGACTCACTTTTCAGACTAAAGGAGCGACTGATTGAGCCGATTGCCACCTGAACATGCTCATTTTATACTCATATCAAAATTTTCATCAAGGACAGTGTAGTTTAGAAGGCGTAAACGGTCTAGAATCTGTTAACTATTGCCAAATGAAGCAATTTGAAATTGTTACTAAAAAATGAATTACTTACGATGATCGTACGTATGTTTGTTGGTAGATACAGAAATGGAATTTTAATCTGAAACATAATAACATAAAACGTGATCAAGTGCTCGTCAAACTCACTGTACTCAGGTTAATGGAGCAACTAATCGCGTCATCACTAGTTACCAGATACTGCTTCAGCTAAGTTTTAAATTGTAGTTTAGGAGATCGTCTCTCGACTTATTGTCTTAAATGCTAAAAGACTCTTAAATTCCGTTTTTTTTAATTCAACAACGTAACGTACAGTTTGTAGATAAATCATTTTCCAACGAGAACAACGTTGTTTTTGGAAAATGGTAAAAATCGAACCCGATTTCTGCTCCTGCGTTTTCGCTCCAGTGAAGTTGAAGAGTGTTGCAACTGGATTGTTTTCATCGTTTTTCCACTACAAGTGTTCAGTTGTCCTAATAATTTACAGTATTCTAGAAAACTCACATTTACTATATATGAAGCGTTTAATCGCTGGTTTGTCTTGTATTCATTAATCAAAACTCTGTGAGCGTTCATCTCTTGAGTCTAAATGAAGACAACTGACCATCTGAAAACGATTTCTATCGCCACTTACCTTGATATGTGCGCTAGCCAATTGTCACACCTATCGTCACCTGCAAACTGCCTATCATCAGTTTCAAATCGGTCTGACTTTCCTGCTGAATTTGTTTAAATGCCCAAACTCTTAAATTTCTTCATAACACAACTTACAACGTCTTGACGAAGCATTTTCTAATGAGAATAGCGTGTTTTTGCAGTACTCATAAAAATCGCAGACTCAGTCTCGCACGCACCTTGTGACTTCGTTTAGGCATGCTGCTTAGTTGGATTTCCGCATTTCATTGTTTTGTTAAACTCGTATGAGTCTACTTTTCCTGGAGTTTCCGATATTCATTGAACAAAACTCTATGAATGCTCTTGTGTAGTCTTATTTTCAGCCTGAAAAAATTAACAACATGAAAACGATTTTAATCGCATCTTACCTTTATTTATACACGATGCTCAGATCAGTCGACATTGGCAAAAGCTGCCGCCAAGTTTAAAGACCTGAAATGGCCTATTAAATTGGAGTCACAATAAGCGGTAAGAGAGGAAACACGAGCACGAGCACGTTAGTACGAATCGCTTCAATCGATTGAGCGGCGCATGTTGCAATCGTGTTTGTCGTCAATCGTGCGCTAGCCGCCGCAGACGCAAAGATAGCAACGATGACGTCGTTATCTTGTGTTGATCAAACAAAGCTTCGGTGCCAAAGATCTGCAATTTCTTCCAAAAAATTTTTTCCGTTGCGGGGAATCGAACCCCGGCCTTGCGGGTGAGAGCCGCAAATCCTAACCACTAGACCACAACGGACCTGACGAAACCATCGCTTCGACCTTGTTGTTACGTCCGTGGTGTTTACAAAAGAGAAACGAGAGAAAGATACGAAAAATTTATTCTTAGGGTCAGCCATTGATCAACCAACTGCCAATCTGATAATTGTCAGTGCCAACAAGGTTAACAATCCCAAAATGGTCTCAATCTCATGTTCAGTGCAAGTACAACAATATCATATTTAACATAATTTAGTCTTCAAAAAGGTGATAAACGCCGTTCATGAAATGACGAACATCAGCAGACTCGCTAGAGGTGAGGTTGGCTCGCTGAAGATTTGCAGAGATCACTTTGTGCATTTCTTTGTCGTTGTCCGCGTCCTCAAGAAACTGCAAGCAACATTTCGACGCTCAGCTAATCGACCAAGTCTATGAATATACCTTTAGCCTGTGCAACTCCTTTGAAGGGACCGAAGTAAAGAACTTTACGAAATGAGGCGGCGGCGACGCGAGTAGATACGCGTTGAAGATCTGATCGAAGGAGTCGCGCAGGGCGGTTTGTTTCGCCTCCGAGAGACGGTGGAACTTTGCGAGGTAGAAGCGCCGCTCCGACTCTGTGTCGTTCAGATTCGCCCACACGTTCAGCAGATCCTTTTCGCTGTTGGTCAAGTTGAACGCGATTGAGTCGGCGATTTCGATCGCATCGGAGTGCGAATCGAGAAAACTTTCTACGGCGGCGCGTTCTCGTGGCGCGCACATCTCGATCGCCTAAAGTTGGAATTCAAAATCAACTTTCAAGCAACGAGTGATGTTTACCTTGGACTGTAGAAAGAGGAAGATGTGATCGAGCGCCGCAATGGCCGCCATTCGGTCCAACTGCTGCCGAAGTTCCGGTTGGATGCTCGTGGCGACTCGAATCTTTGCAAAACATGCGAAAGCGGCATCATTGCGAGCTGCTGCCTGCTCCAAAGGCAACCTTGACGAAGCTGGAGATCCAAGTGAAGCAACGACCAAGACACAGAGAAGAGCAACGATCAGCCGCGAGATGCGCATTTGACACGAATGACATTGCGCGCGCGAACTCATTCACCAATTTTCGCCCGGAACGGATTTCCGGTTTTCGCTAATTGTGTTTACAGGAAGTTGCATGGTTGTGGATCAGCCGTTTTGAGGCTGTTAGACTAATTGCGTTGTTTTCAACTACTTCCGGAAGTGTCGGAAAATGTAATCTTTGACTTCCTGATGCAAATCTAGTGATTCTAATAAAATTTCGGATTGAGGCAAATAGTGACCGGTTGTGGCTGTGTCTGAATGGCAGAGAAACGACACCATTATCGGGTCGACTTTGACTTACAAGTTTGGTGCGCTTTGGAAACACGCGATTTTTTTTTTTTGCTTTTCTCAGCCAAACGGCTACAATTCTGTGTTTCCTGGTTCGTTTCCGGGACCAATTCGAAGTCACGACGAACGCCATGCCATCAGAATCACGTGAAACGGCGGGAAATGGCTAGAAAACGGCGAAGTCCCCGAAAATCCAATCGCTGTGAGACCACTTATTTTCCAATAAATGTAGGATCGCCATAAACTTTTACAAACAAGGACTGAGCTGTCCTACAATAATTCTGTAAGCGTCATTTGGCGACCCAAAAAGAGACAAAATTTCAGATATTTTGGAGCGATGTCTGACAAACAACAAGAAAATACGAGCGTCTGTTGCGAGCGGTGTCTGAATTCGGCGTCTGTCTCTTTTCTCAATTCAAAGTCTCGAATGACGCGTTGGTGCGAAAAACACACCAACACACAACCATACCGATAGTTTTTCCTTAATTTTAATGCTGCTGTGTGATGTGGGATTGGTGAATCACAAGGCAATGACCAATACAATTATTCTCATAACAACCTTTTATTTAGTATGCACAGATCAATTTAGTATGCACAGATCACAGATTGTCCCTGGAATATTCTCAATTTATAATATTCAGCACTGTAAAGATGGATATTCTGTGATCATCTTTGGTTATGCGACACTGAGTGAGTGATCTCAAGCTCTTCTATAAGGACTGCAATTTCGGGTTTTTAGCGCTTTGGTTCGCCTACTGCGGCGCGGCCATGATCTTGGCGCTGAATCGTGTCCTGGAGTTTACAAGCCGACGAGCAGTGGAATTCCTGTTTGATGGCAAGCGCTGCTGCGCCTGGGCGCTCGTTATCATCGGCTACGCCTTTGGCGTTCAGTGTACGGTGCAGAAACCGTTCTACTACTACAACCCAACTGAAGGTTACAACTTTTTCACTCTCAATCCAAATCCGGTACGAATTGCGCCTGCCTCTGTGCCTACTGTAGCTTTAACATTTTCAGAGTAATGTCAACCACGTGGTGAACAATCTGTTCAAGTTCTGCTTTGTGACCATCGCTTACGCTCTGATGTGGATTTTGATGAAAATGAAATTGAAGAAAGGAGGAAGTCTAGGAGGCCAAATTTCAACACTCGAAGCAAATGTACGGTAGCCAGACAGGGCCAGATTGCACTTACATTATCTGTCTTTAGCTCTCTATCCAAGCCCTGATTATCGGTATTTTGGCACCGTTCTCAACAATTGGCTACCTGGCCGTGTCCTACCTCCCAATTGGACACATTCCTCTGATGGGTCCTCTTGGAGAGCTCCTCTGGGCGTCGGTTCACGGCGGAAGTGCCTATATCTACCTGATCATGAACAAGTCAATTAGGACAAGCGCATTGGGCCTGTTCAGCAAGAAGAGGAGTTCAAAAGTCTCGCGTGTGACCACTACAGTAATCGCAAACTTTTCTGCAAACACGAGAAGGTCCACGTGTTCCACGTCACAACTACGATAACTACGATATCAATTTCGAACGCGAAAAATGATGTTAATGACATGTATTTGGTACCTGGCAAATTTGGTCCTTGGTCAAACCCTTCTTTTGTGTCTCTCAATTCCCCTGCATCTGCGTAGGTTTGAAATTCACTCGGGGCACTCACCATAAACTGAAACTAAAAATCTCAAGTTCTAAACATGCTTTTTCAATGCTTATTTTTAAAAAAGCCATAAGTGTTCTGGTTTGTAATGGTTCGCAATCATTCCTGCATCTTTGTTACACGGCAGTTACCCTAAGGTTAACTAAGAAAACCAAGCATAAGTGTTTTACGACCAGTTTCAGTCAAGTTGACTGCTTCAAGATGACAAGTTATCCTGCAATCAACAAGACGAAAATTTGAGCTTTCTCTTTTTTTTGTTCTCGAAAAACTGGTTTTGCCACGAAAAAGCATTGATCAATCTGATTAGACCGACTGCAATGCTATCACACCTACATCGCATCAATGCAAAGCAAACAACAAATAATTATTGAGGTCTACCGTCTTTGTCAGAAATCCAAATCAACTCGACATGACTACGGCGGAAGCTGAGGATAACCGAGACATGCAGGACGCTCTGAATTTCCAGGATTTTGTCCTTAATTTCCGAAATGAAGCAAACTGGGACAAGTACAAAGATCAGCTCAGAGGTTTCCTCGATGGCTTCTACGAGAGGCCCGGCTGTCAGCGTCATTTTCAACAGTTTGACAACTCTTTTGCTGGTCTTTCCCCGGAAATCGTGCACAACGTTATCGAGCGAATCGACGAACCCAGCAAGCTCCAACATTTGGTCTTCCTGCAGGGCGCGTGGGGTGACATGGCGCGCAAGCAGAAGGACAATTTGGATACGACTTTGCGTTTTAGCAAGACTGTTATTGATGCAGACAAGATCTGGCGAGACAAAGAACCGTACAATTGGTTTGAGCGTCGTTGGGACAACATCTACCGCAAAGCTCCAAAGCTTCATGGTGAGCTTCACCTGGAGGAGCTCTGCACGTTTTCAACAGGGCTGTTTGTTAGGCTGCGGCCGCTTTTCTACGATTTGACTCTTTGGTTCCATCGTACTAAAATGTCTTATTCCGCCGAAATGACGGAAGCTCTACGATCCTTTCTTTTCTATCAGCTGAAAGCGTCAACTCTGAGATCATTGGATGTCATGTTCTTTGCTGATCTGGGATTAGAAAAAGAGCTGATGGAGTTCTGTCTATCGGACAAGGTGGAGTACTTGGATTGGGATTGTCATCCGCTTCCGCCCGACTTCTTCGTGAAGCTCTACGACGTTTTCAAGAACAAACGCTTCCCGTCCGACTGCCAAACTCGTCAAATCCAAGGATTCTTTGATCGATCGGCTCTAAAGCAATTCATTCAAGCGTTGAAGCTTAAGCGAATCCACAGCGGACAATTTGGAAGGAAGGACGACTGTCTTGTAGCAGTGGATTACAATCTTTCCATCACCGTTAGCTACCAGAATTCCCGCGCCTTCGTCTGCATTGAGTTGAAGCACAACGACGTTAACGTTCATCAGAAGAGATTGTCAAACGTCTCGGAGGTCACGTTGACGTCAAAACCACCAGCTAAGAGACAAAAACTTGGAGAAGAGGATGATGTCCCGTTGAGTTTACTGATTGCGAGTACAAAAACGGATACTGGGAATCAACAATGTGCAACGGGAAATGCGAACTTTTAGACATTACGCGCTATGAGTACAGGAAATGCTGGAGAAAAGAAGACTGTGAGGACTGCAATGGTTGTGAGCTTTGTGAACACTTTCGTACGCGTAGAGTTGGCTCACGGCGGCCTTTCTAAGCTAAGCATTGTTGTCCTTCTTTAATTTTGTAATCATGATTTTGAAATCTTCTAATTTTTGTTAATTTCTGTGTTTTTGATAAATAAACTGCTTAACGGACATCAGTGGTCTCGCAGCGATTGGAATGCTGCATATGTGACTTGCATACGGCAGTGTGTTGACTTAGCGCCAGGACATCTTGGTGCCGGACGACTTAGCGCTAAGAATTCGGTACCTGGTTAACTTTATATCTGATCGCAACGCACTTAGGCTTCGTTCTTGGCTAACCGCATCGTAGCTGCCTTAGGCTTAGGCTGACTGCCTTAGTGGTTTATCCTAGTTTTTTGGCTTACCAGTCTTCGTAGAGCAATTTTCAGAAGCGTCTTTAACTCGACACTAAAGAGCCAAGTACCAAATTCAGTGAGCGGTAAGATGTCCAGCGCCAAATCGACTGGCGCCAAGTTGTTAACAGTGGATTGTGGATTGGTCCTTGATTGCTATAATACGAACATGCGACAAATTGTTTTTTGGCGCTCTTGAAGGTGAGAAAATCTATTTTAGCGCATTTTTTCACACGCTTGCGTACTGCGCATCATTGAAGGGTGTCGACTGAGCGTGTCGCATTCAACCGGCAACTCGCAATCATGGCGACTGAAGCTGATGCAGACTGGACTCCACAGGACGCTCTCAAATTTCACCAAGTCATGAATCAATTGCGCCGTGGTGAAGCGGTCCAGTGGCCCGATTACGAGCTCCTCATGACACGCATAGAGAAAAAACTGTGCGCTGACACTGGCTGCAACTGTCCGCAAGCGGAACTTCGTGCAAGAGCTGAAAAACCGTTTGTTTACCTCTCCCCGGACATTATCTACGATATCGTTTGGCAGTTCAGTTTTCCGAAAGACCTGCTCAGCTTCTACGGACCCTGGAGAGACGAAACACTTAGACGACGCGAGCATATCAAAGAAACAGACGCGAGTCTAGCCTGCATGGCATTCCCTAAAACCAATCGCCAGTTTACAACGATTATGCAAAAGGCATCCCAGCTGCATGGAACGCTCTCCTTTGGGATATTTTCGTTGTGCATGCCGTGGTGCATCGAGCTAATATCGAGGCTTCAGCCACATTTTCACGAAATTTTCCTCACTTTTCACATGACTGAGATGGCATTGACTCGGGAGCAACTGCACATCGTAACGTCATTCTTAAACTTGGAGCTTGAATCCACTCGTCTTCGACGCTTATTCATCATGCTGAACGGAGACATTGGGATCACTGAACAACAGCTGATGGCGTTTTGTCGCTCAAATCAATTCCAGTATCTGAGCTGGGGATGCGGTCCTCTCTCTGCCGAATTCTTCATCGGGCTCTATAGCACCTTCAAGGATAAACGCTTTCCGCCCGATTGTCAAAATCGTGAAATTTCCGGATTTATTGATCGATCAACTTTAGCTTATTTTGCTCAAGCTCTGAATCTCAAATACGACAAGAATGTGAAAGCCTTTACACGACGTGAGCGTTGTTCTGCGGCTGAACAGCGTTGGATCTCTCTGTCAACAGAATTTAATGAAGACACTGCTCGCGTGTCCGTTGGCATTAAAGTGGCGTTCAGGGAAGTCGGAGATGAACCAAGCGAGGTCAACGACAACACGGAGGGCGATAAATTCGTAGAAGTCCCATACAGAAGAATCTATTGGAAGCATGAAGCATGCGACGGCGAGTGCGCACTTCCAGTGGCGAATGGCGACGATAGAAGCTGTGTAATGTCATAACTTCAATGTTTGTAGCTCGTCCTGCTAGTCCCAGACATTGATCAAAGCCTACTAATTGTTTGTTACGTCTACTGTATACTGTAAACTATTTGTTTGTACTAATAAATGAGTTTTTCATACATTTGTGCACTAAATTTCGATTTCTACTCCTTGTCTGTCTTCGATCCTTTTCTGGAAACACGGTAATGAGCTTATCCGGCTGATACACAGGTCAACTGAACGTTGCAGATTGAACGTTCTTCGAGACCACTTAGCTGTGGATTCTAAACGGACTGAATACTGGTCTCGAAATCATTTGCATTAGTGACACGTGTGTCCTGAACAAATCGCAAAAAGCGATGCCCAAAGCGGATGAAAAAAGCAAGGCTTAAAGTGTCATTTAAGATGGAAAAATCCGACTTATGCAACACAACTGAGGAGATAACATCATCTGGTGCTGAAATGAACGCTGCTGTCTCTTGTTTTTCTTTTTTTTTGTCTCTAAGCATTGCACTCGGTAAGAAAGCGATGCTTCAAGCCTATTTAAGCTCGACGTTGCCTTGGCGGTTCACAACTCGCCAAGATGACAGAAACTGAAACCAACGCAGACGTTCAAGATGTTTAATTCCACGCGTTTTTGGAACAACTGCGAACGTGGGAACGAAAAAAGATAATCGATTGCACTCCGTTCAAGGAGCTCCTAACACGAGTATCAAACCGTCTATTCGACACGCCTGGCTGCAAAAGTGAGTTGGCAAACTTCAGTAACACATTTGCTTCCCTCTCGCCTGACATCGTCCACGACATCGTCGCCATAATCTTCAAACACACCGATCTAAACTGTGAAGACATTTCAAATGTCACCGAATGTCAGCTGGCAACGGAACCTGCAAAAAATGGCGATTATGAGTTTGAGTTTGATTACCCGACGGATGAAGACAGCGACTGTGAGGAATGACTGAAGCTATGCTCATAAACTCAATTTTCGTTCCATATTTGATTTTCTGTTACATTTCTGTCTAGACTTTTAACAAACGATGTTTCTGTAAGCAAATAAACGAATCAAAGAAGGCAGTGACGCAAACTTGGCTTAACAAATCAAAAAAAGTTTTCTGAGCTCATGTAGAGTCATAGAAATGTGCTTTTTCCTCTTCTAATCAATGCTTTCAATATTACTCAGCTCAGATAAATCCCACAATTTCATTAAATCCAGACACTGACAGCAAGAATGGCCTGGTCGACTTCTTCCAGGAGATTTTTTTGGATGTTGTCATCCCCTGGGCAGTTCTCTTCGCACTGAACAAAGGCGCCATCTTTGATAGTGTACAGATCCCATCGGATTGCTTCAAAACGTGACTTGCGAGCTTCGCAGACAGGAGTGTAAGGGCCAATAGGAACTTTTGACTGAGAGCCTGGAAGTAGAAGTAGGTCAGTTCTGACTAAATTTTTAAAGAGGTTGTCTTACAGGGGTCGCTGACAATTTTCTTCAAATCATCCAGGATAGCGAGGAGATAGGGCTTGGCGAGAGAATCGTCGACTTCTTGGCATGGGATTGTGGTGATTTCGATGATCGCATCGACGACAGGAGGAGTTCTTCCGTACACCATCTTATCCGCGTGAAAGCATTGCCCAGGATCGGTTGAGTTCTACAAATTGAAATTGTATTAGAACGGGTTACGGTAGAACGGGGTATACGGTGGAACGGTCAACAGCTGCTAGAAGACCGATGAGAGCGAAAAAGACGAGAACCTTCAAGTTCATTTCCGATAGTTGGGAATGATTATGTGGCTTGATGATATGAGGTTATATAGGAGCTATTTGTCAATCACAGGGTCAATTCTTATCAGCTGAGTACGTGGCAATACTTGTTTGTCAAGTATAAAATTGATTTTTAAGTGATGTGTTGTACATTATCAGTTGATCGGTAGGCGCGAGCGTTGTGGTTTGATGAGGCAGAACGCAGAAAGGTCGGGTGACCTGGCGGTGAACAAACAATATAATACAAAGAATGTTGTTCAGCAATGGAAAGATGTGATGATTGGGTCTCTTAGCCAATTAGGGCAAAAAAAGGCAAGAAACATCCAAACCTAACACTCATTGAAAAGCTTTCTGTGTTGGAGTGCAGTGTAAAGACCTTAAATTGAATCTTCGAAGAGTGATTTATTCAAAAGATTAAATAAATCTTGACTAGGTCATTTCAAAACGCCACTAACTGTAAGTTTGTTAGCTGATGTCTGTTAGGTCAGTCAAACAATCAAACTCTTTAAAGACAAAAGCCACCTTGGCCGTAGTTCAGACCTTCACTCATCCGATGACCGGTTGGAATGGCCGTTGTGCAAGTTCAAAGCCGTAAGGGTTTCAAATGACGACACACCGCTGGTCCAATACCGACAAACCGCACAGCTGCTTCAGTACCAGCTTGCCTGTTGTTGCTGATCGAAGCTGCTTGAGTAGAAAGATCCAGTCCCACTTGACGACTCATTGAATAAATCAGAATTGTTTTCAGATAACTTTTTTATTGCACCAATTAAATTTAACCCAAACGTTATATTGTAATAATACTGGCTGCAGAGTTTGCAAAAAAAATCAGCTTTCTCGATTAATCATAATCGTCGATTACACGTTGCCACTCACCTCTATTCGTGTTGTTGTAGTAGAATGCACTAGGAAGACACCTGAAGCAGCCAGGGCAATCAGCGCAATCCTCCGCCTTCCAGACATCGTCTTGCTCCCATTTTCGGTTATAAACGGTTTTTTCTATTTCGCATTCTCCGCAGCAACCATTTGTACTGTAGTACAGATTTCCTAAAATCACATACGTTTCTATTCTTGCATCCGATAAACGACATTCGATAACGTTTGACGATATTTCATAAGGTTCCACTTCGTTGTGCCTCAGCTCGATAAAGATGCTGATCTTCGGCCAGCAATCACTGTACGATACAATAAAAATTGCGACTGAGCGGTCCTGAGAAGCAACTGCGCTCTCTTCACGTTGCAATACCAATTCCCCGGTGCGTTCGAGACTCAGGGCCTGTTGGATTTGCTGTAGATAAGATGGAAGTTTTGAATCGAAGTCGCTCTCAAGGCTTTCGGGATCGGCTAACTCAAAAATTGCTTCGATTTGACGAGTTTTGCAGTCGGGCGGGCAGCTTTTGGTCTTGAACGCGTTGTAAATTTGGACGAAGAATTCAGGCGAGAGCGTACCGCAATTCCAAATCAAAGATTCGAATCGGTCCGAGAGGCAAAAGTCAAGAAGCATCGTTTCTAAGGTTTGGTCTAGTAGAGCCGATTGATGGAACCTGAAATTGAGTCTTCGGAGGGTGGATGAGCGGATCTGTTTGACCAGAAAACCCCGCAAAGGCTCAACTAGCTCGTCGTGATCTGCTCCATCGTGGTGGTGCAGAGTCACGTCGTAGAAAACGGGATTCAGCAGTTCATAGAAGTCTTCCAGGGAATACGTTTCACCAAACCAGTTAAGAGAAACCGCGCATAGTTCTTCCAGATGCAGTTTGCCGTGCAGTTTGGAAGCTTTTGCAAGAAGGGTCTTGAAGTGGTGGTCATACCACCTCAAGGCAGGCGTTAGTTTCCGATAACCTGTTTCGTGGTCGAAGATCGTTGATCCCCAACGGAATTCCGCTGTTTCAAAATAATCTCTCTTCTTCCTTGCCTTTTCTCCCCAAGTTTCACGCACAGCAAGCAGGTTTTGGAGCTCCGTGGGTTCGTCAATCAGCGCGATGACGTCGTGCACAATGTCCGGGGAGATATAGGCGAAAGAATTGTCGTACTGCTGAAGGCGTTCCTTGCAGCCAGGACGATCGTAGTGGCGGTCCAAGAAGGTCCTCATTCGTTCCTCGTAGTCCGTCCAGTTGATCTGCTTCTTTTCCTGGAACTCCAAGAAGAACTCCTCGAAGTCCTTGGCCTCTTGCAGTTCCGCGTTCATTCCGACACCAGATGATGACATCGTCCACAATTCTGTTGCCTGAATACCTCGGATTTTTTGAGCTTAAATACAACTATAGGCCTTGCTTTTTCCATCCGGCTTGGCATCGCTTTTTGCGATTTTTGTTCAGGACGCACGTGTCACCAATACAATTTATGTAGAGACTATTACTCAATTAGCCCATTAGTCCGTTTTGAATGTTGCACAATTGTTGCACGAACTTGCTGAGTGTTCTCCGCAAACTCAACAAGCTGCAAGATGCATTTTGTCTTTGCTTAACGGTTCTAAAGTTTATGTATTCTTAATGTCAAATGAATTACACAATTTGACACACTCCGTAGAAGAAGCGAAAGATCTACGGCATCATTGTTGTTCCAAGTCTCCTAGGATGCGGACACAGGTGTTGCACTTGCTTTCTAACGTAGGATTAGTTCCTTGATAGCAACCATGACATCGGGCTGTTTGAGAGCGACCGGATTTAAAAGCAAATCCGATCTCCATCTATTCGAAAATTCACCGTCGAAGTCGCGGGTGAAATCGAGAATGAACTGTTCTACTGTTACCTCTAGCGGGCAGTTTCCAGTTTTTGATATGGACCATCAGCACCCTGCCGCTTGAATTTTTTTTCTAAACTTGTTACTGTAGTTAATTCTAATTGCAGTGTGCGGACTTGCTTTCACAAATGGATTCCTTTGAATTGCTACTTCTGGTGCCTTGGCTAATAATGGCAAATAACGACAGATAATCTTTTTAAATCCTGCCTAACGCCTTACAACCTTATAACAAACTTTGCAAGTGCCTCAACCACAAGACGACCGCAATGTCTTTCAAGACTGCGTTTCCAAGACGAAACAGCTGTAAACCTTATTGCAAACACATGATAATTTTCTCCATTCCTTATGTTCTGCAACTTATTTTGATATTTATTTTATCTGGAAACCTTTAAAGACTAACAAAACAACTAGCTAAAACTCAAAGTATTCATGGACAAATTGTTGGATTGTATCGAGAGTTCATCGATTCTCGGCACCTAATATGTTCTGGAGAAGCTCTAGAAGTCGTCCATTGCGATCCATTTTTTAAAACTGCGGAAACTGTTGGGCGAACCCATTTGCACATGATGTAACGAATGAAGAATACATGGCATTCGATTTTTTTGCCTCATCCTACGGCAAGTGTTCATGTTCTTCAGTTGCCATTCCACCAATCATCTGTGCGAGGATGACGCCGGCAGCAAAGATGTCCATCTGATTCTTTCTGAACAAGCGGTTCATCTCTGGGCATCGGTAGCCTCGGGTACCAATCATGACTCCTTGAACCTCTTCTTGGGCATTTTTCCATCCGAGTCCGAAGTCCGTGAATTTAATTTGATCTAAATGTTCAGCAAGTATTATATTTTGTATAAAAGCTTTAAAAAAACCTTTGGACAAAAGGATATTCTCTGGCTTCAGGTCACAGGGGGTCCAATCTTTGGAGTGTATATGTTTAACGCCTTCAATAATCTGTGAGAAGATTTGCATTGCAAGACGTTTGTCGAAGATGTTGAAGTCGAAGTGTTCTTGCTCAATAACGCGGGCTAGATCAAGTGGCCATTCTTTTATGAAGAAATGAGCGGTGTTCTGGTGCGTACTGGCAAACACATATTTCATGATATTCGGGTGGTTGAGGTCGCCGCTCATGTCAATCTTAATATTATGTTTTATTGATTTAATCTACTTGACAAACCTCTTTCTGGACACTACTTTTCATGTAAGGTGTCTTGAGTTTAATTTCATTTGACAACATAATTCATTTTGCGTAAAGTGAGTCGGAAGACGTTGCCAAATCCGCCTATATACACATAAATTATTGTTTGATTGTATTGAATAAAGCATACCTGATCCTATTTGCACTCCTTGTGTGAGTTTTCCAAGTGATAACTGATGTGACGCGCGGTAGTCAGTTGGCGCGAATGTGGTACAAACAGTGAGACCTCAAATATGGATAATTGAACCATTTAATATAAACAAATATAAAACACGTAGCAAATGAATTATAACAACAACGGACGATATAGACACTAATGATCACAAAGAGTGAGCAAGCTCACCATTAGGCGATGCACGGGCCCGACGTCGAGATTACGGTGTGAGCGCTCTGGGACCTACGTCATATAAACGACTGGGAATTCCCATATCGCGTCATAAGATGCAAATCAGTGCATTTTCTTCGCCTCCGAACACATATCCGTATCTTCGATTTCATTTTTCGTTTGCGTTTCCATGTCAGTGGTGTTTTTGGTTTTTTTTCATTCTGTTTTTGCAACCTTTGGGAAATCTTCAGAAACATAAATCGTGATCATCGAACTTCATACTAGGTGCCAAGTCCCAGCATGATCATCCTGCGATGATACTCCGCCTGAGTGTCATTAGGGCAACGTCGATCGTTGGCAGATAATCAACGAGTGTTTCGATATTCGATTATTGTTATGGTTGATTTGTTGTTACGTGTTTTTACCGCTGTAAGTAAACAGGTTTAATTACCTCCGTTTTTCAGCTAAGCCAAACCTTTGCCAAGGACATAACAATGCCCAACGGAATAGCAATTTGGATAACGTGGACTGCGTGTTAGAATATTGGAACAAAGAAGGATTGCGAAACAACGCCCAAGAATTATTTCATTTCTTCAGAAGCGAAAAACAAACAACGATTTCCAGTCACATGGCGATAGCTGATTTTTGGAAAGTACTTCTAACTGCGCAGTCCGATTGCGATGGCGAATTTCCCTGCGTTTTGCTTGCAAATCCGGGTAATTTTAGCGTTTACGTTTACTGTAACACTATCCGTGACCATTTTCAGAGTATTTGGATATTGATTGGCTGCGAAACCATCTTTCTGCAACTGCAAACCCGAACTTTCGTCTTCGCAGAGATGGAGTTGGCTCAACCATTGCTGAATTGTGGAACGCACAAAACTCAGCAGAAACCGCTGTGCTTCAACGTGACTCTCCAACTAATTTCGAACGTGTAGATGGAGATGAAGGACAAATTTAGACGGAGAACGCTAGAGGCGAATGTGAAGTCATCGAACAAGTCGCTCCGGACATTCAATATTCTATGGACTTTGAAGAAGTTGACATCAATGCTCCAGCGATGTTATCCAATGTAAACCAGATTTTCACTACTACTCTTCAAACTTTCTTTCAGCCACATCCTGACATAATTGAATCAATTACTGACATCGGCTACAATTCTCCTAGTGGTTATGGAAACGGTTTTTCGGAAGAAGAAGAGCCGAATTCCAAGAAACAGCGAACAGAAAGTTCGAGTTCAGAGGAAATGCACTCGTTTACTCCTTAGATTAGATGACATTTTTCGCGTTGTTTTGTGATATATGGCTTTTTGTAAAACATGAATATTCAGCTCTTTTCTGTTGTTGCCGTTTGTCACAACTTGTTTGCCACGACTTCACGACTTGTTGTTTGTCACGACTTTCCGATGTGCCTTGTAACGGAATCTGACCTCCGCGCCTCACATGTTGTAATGCCAGCAGACGCGCTTCTTGTGATCTGATATATAAGCGCGTTTTACCATCACTCGGGACTTTGCTGAACAGAAATGGCTGAATAGGTTAAGAAAAAAGAAGTGACCAGATCCTTCAACCGGACT
Source organism: Steinernema feltiae (assembly GCA_007213375.1). Taxonomy (NCBI): domain Eukaryota; kingdom Metazoa; phylum Nematoda; class Chromadorea; order Rhabditida; family Steinernematidae; genus Steinernema; species Steinernema feltiae. The sequence continues at coordinate 17,309 of MQUG01003629.1, read as the reverse complement.
CTGCTGATTGCGAACCTGTTGACGTAGATGACGTACAAATCTCGACGGAGAACGATAGAGCCGAGTGTGAATTCTCTGAACAACTTGCTCCGGACGTTCTGAATTCTATGGACTTTGAAGAAATTGATATCAATGCTCCAGCAATGTTATCCGATGTATACATGAATTGGTCAAATTTCAGTCCTGTAAGCAAAAACAATGGTTAAAGAAGTAATCATCATATACTTTAATGCGAACATGGTATTAGATGAACTGCGATTAGCCTCGCTTCGCCGACTTGTTAAAAGCATGAAAGAATCAACTGAAATGTCAAGAAACGAAGTTACAATTCCTGTAAAGCGAACGAGAAAGCATACTTTCACGACAGAAACCAGTACGCAAGCTGAAGTTATGGAGCAATGTGACAAAAATAGTGAGGCGAAAAAAGTTCACAAATTGGCTACTATTTAGGAGGGTTTGGAACTGTCTTCCGCATAACAACCAGAAATATGAACTTTGTTATAAAAGAAATAGCCTTTACTGCCGACTACATGAAAAAAGTGTGCAAAAAGAGGTAAGTCAATAACACAAAACCAAATATACATATAAGCATCATAGATTGCCATGAGCAAGGATTGTGCTCACCCCAACGTTATGAAATACCTATATAGTGAATACCACAAGAAGGTAGCGAGTGCCCTTGGATTTACACCGTGTAATTCAGCAGGAACACACTTTAATTAAGTTCGATGAACGTCTTGCCATGAAAGTCTTCCAACAAATCGTTGATGGCATCATACATATTCATTCCAAGAACTGGGCTCATTGTGATCTGAAGCCAAGCAACATTTTAGTACAAAAAGGTAAGCCTTTAGTTAACTGAAACGAAAGTAATAAAAGCTACATTTTTAGATCACATAGTCATAACATATTTTGGTCTTGCTTGGAAAGGTGACGTAAAAGAAGAAGTTAGAGGAGTCAAAGTGGGCACAAAAGGATACCAATGTCCCGAAATCCTGGGAAATAGAAAAGTTATGGAACGTATTGATGTGTTTGCCGCAGGAGTCATTCTTGCACAAATGATCGGAGGAACGTCAAACAAAGAGTTGATCTGCCATGGAAGGAAGCAAAAGAAACGGATGCAAAGTACTGCGCATTCATAAGATCATGTGCTAATGGAACAGCTCTTACGTTCCCACCTTTTGCAGACCTGAACCGAAACAGTCCGCTTCTCAGTCTTCTGCAACACATCCTCAACACCGAGGATCGATGGACTCCAGGAAATCAAAAGTTTCATGGCACAACATTATGAGCTCTAAGAACAGTTAACTTGAATACGTGAAATTGTTGGTTTAAAAAGGGATTTTGAGAAATAAAGAGAAAGTGAGAATTTTTAAGGGTAAATTTTAAGATATAAAACTTTGCTGTTCCGTGACATCATCAGATCGAGAGAATCGGTTTCGTCGCCAAGACCTTTGCAGCGTCAAGTCTCGCCACGCATGAAGAGTTACAGTAATCCAACTTAGTGATGCGAGCATTTAAGCAATGCACACAACGCGCACATTAACCGGTCAAGCACACCGATATCAGACTATTCACATAGCTGAATTCTTTGTTGCATTGAGGATAGGTAACCATCGCCTTGTTTACTTTTGTTCTCTTCTGTTCCAACGATATGCTTGCCCGCACGCAAACGTTGACCTCATTCATGTGCGTACGTTTTCCAGTTGATTAATCGCATGGCGGAAGGTCAAAGCGTAAGCCAGGGCAGGGTTAGATAGTTTTATTCGCGACCTGTTAGAAAAAAAAAGAAATTCTGTTTCTGTTCGTTTGTTATTAATTTTGGTCTCATTCAGGTACTTTTCCTGCTAAGCCCACTGCGGCCGTCGTTCAACACTGAGATTCGTCTTCATTTTCAAGTCGGTTTCGCTATTTTACTGTTTTTATCAGCTATGGCGTTTCCAGACAGCAAAATGGACTTATATAGCCCGCTGGAGAAGCCAATCAATTTCTCTTCGTTGCTTTGTTAGCAGAGGTGGATACGATAGACTGGAAACAGACTGATTACTGTAAACTATGAGGAATCCACAGATGAGGTTTCGTAAAAAAAAATTGAGTAGTCCGATTGCTCTCGACGGACAGCGACTAAACTCGTTCATTTCAGACTTGAAAATCTACATAATATGTGCGTGGCTGAAGCGGATACCTAGACGAAGAACTGCTAGAAGGGAATCCACGTGCATATACCGGAAGAACTGAGACACATCGACGAACAAGAGCTGCTTCCACAGTCCGTTCGCGTCACCGGTGGTGATGATCCGGAAGGCCGATGGGAAGTCTTACCGATTTGCAGTAGATCCCGCCGCTTAAACGCCGACCGCCGACCGCCGCCTGAACGCAGCAACGCGGAAAACGTTCTATATTTGGCCAAACATACACGAGCTACTCGAATATTTAGCACATTCGACATGTGCCAAGGATTCTTTCGAGTGGATATCCATAAACGCCACCGGGAACGCAAAGCATTTGACACGTGCCTTGGTTTGTTCGAATTTCTCCGCGTGCCCTTTGGGTTCCGAACACGTTTCAACGAATTGTACTGAAAATTGGTCTTGTATTTCTGCTGCAATCACTAATTTTTTAATTTTAAATAAAAATGGCTTTGCACAATCTGCATGAACAACTGACTTAAATTAACGATTGCTGACAGAAATTGGATTAACAACGAGTACGGCTGCTAGAGCACAGAGCGGATACCAAACGATATACCGGGAATCAAGTGACTTCGGCTGGTTTCAGGAGAGTAAAGAATTAATGAAAAATACGAATTTTAAGCGATATGAACAGACCCTCGCAATTCAGCTCTAACAATTTCCGGATAACGGCAGTTGAGTGCGCATTTCAGGAAAGCAGTGCAGTGCAGCATGCAGTCAAATGTACGAGAGATTAGTGGATCGCAAGTCCGACATTTTGTCACTGAAGCCGCTGCTTAGTTGACGTCTAAGTTTCTGATTCATATCACCACTTTGTGCTCAAAAGAAATGGTTAACCTTTAATGTACCAATTCTTTAGAGTTTACAAAACCGACAGCTTTGAATCGAGCTTCTCTCGTTCAATGGTTCAATTTAGTTTGCGGCTGAGCGTGACGTCACCGCCGCAGTTAGTCTGGCGTTCCCTTAATGCGCGCTCATGGCCACATAGAGTGGCGGCCGCCGCCGTCGGTGCTTTATTGATCGTTTGCATTCTGCTAGCGATCAGACCGACAAGACGCGAGTTGAAATAATTTTTTTATTTTTTCACTACTAAACCTGTTTTAGCGCTCTGTTTTGTTTGACGTTCTCTGTTGATTCGATCGCTCGCCTTTAAGAGTGCGCGGACCTTTGGCGTTGTTGCGTGGATGATCTCAATTTTTTGGGTTAACTTGGCGCGGGTCGTACGGTCGGAAACATTTGTTTAAACTCGCTAATCTACTGCAGACAGAAATCAGACATGCGATAATTATTCCGCTGCCTTTTGCTTGTGACCAGACTCACCACCCGCCGGCGAATGACTCATAACGCGCCGGCGTCAGATTTTCTTCTCGGTTCCTTCACACTTCACATGTTGTCCCTTCTCCGTTTCCACACCGAGCTGAACGGTCAACCGACTGTTCGCTCTCGATAAATGGGGTGTTCCTACCTCGAGCCGCGACACGAACAGACGCGTTGCTTAGCGCGTTGCTTACTTTGATCGTTTACCCTTCCTTGAAAATTTGCTCTCTGCACTATCTATGTGTGCTGTCTGCACACTGATAATGTCGACGTCGTGGTGGCGCTGATCTGGCATCGTCTGTGTGGTGTTCGTCCTCTTGTAGACATACGTGCCTTCACGTCGAGGACCTTTTGCCTTAGCCGTGACTGAAGATCGTGACATCATTATGGGCATTATACTTCGTTGACAGTCCACTTTGTAGAGATTTGTGCTCTAAATTTGCGCTCTATTTAGTGCTCTACTACTAAAGTTCCGCACAGAGAAAGTGGGAAAACAGGGAAATATTAGTTTATTCCTTTAAAGTTCTCCAATGTTGGTCTATTTACAGTAACAGTTGAATCATCTATACAACGAGAAAAACTACTTATAATTCTAGTGAATATTAATTAGAAAGGAAGGGTCGCTTCGACAGCGCGCCACGCATTACGAAATTATCGCAACGCGACACAATCTGACCAAACGCCGTCTTTCCTCGTCATTTCGCCACTTCAATACAAGCCAACCAGCTCGAATTATATGAAAATACCGCGGAGTCATCGCCTCCGCTCGTCTGACCTTATCGTGATACGCGTTTTGCGGGAAAGCAGAGCAAATGGCCAGTGCTTTCTTATCGGTCGGTCTTTTAACGGAGAAAGTGCTACTTGGGTTCAAGATTATCATTCCTCTTACCTGTTCCATGATATCATGAGATTGTACTATATGTTCTAAGCACATTAACCTCTACAGCATCAAGTCTCGCCACGCAAAAAGCAATCAAACGTGACAATGCGATCGTTTAAGCGATGCAAATGAACCACACCTCAACCGGTCTAGCTAGCTGATGTCGGATCATCGGCATAACTGAACTGTCGTCGTTGAAAAAACGAGTCAGTTTGTCGTTTGATGTATGGTCCTGACAGCTCGAAGGGTTGGCCAGCGCAGAGTTAGGCAGTCGTTTGTTCGTGTTCGGTTCGTGTTTGTTTGTTCGTGGCCCGTTAGATAATCTCTCTGTTTATCTTGTCCATCGCGTTGTCACTTCTGCTGTTTTTCTGTTAAATTTGGACTCATTCAGGTAATTTTCCTGATAAGCCCATTGCGGCAGTCGATCAACACTGAGAATCATCTTTAATTTCAAGTCAGTTTCGTTGATTCTTTGGTTTTTTAAATATAATTTGGCGTTTTCAGCAAATTTTCAACCAACTGGAGTGGAGGTTAATCCACGATTACTATTGTATTTCCTACAACGACCAACGATGGTCTCACTATAACGTAAGTATCGAGCTTCCTCCAAAAGGACTCACAATTTAACTTGAAAACCAGTAGCAAACAAAGTTTATTCTGACTAAAAACGCCTTCCAGAAGCATTTTTGAGTCATTTTAAAAGACTGAGAACTCTTTAATGACTAGTTGACCTAGTTGATCTCAAATTTCTGAATTAGTTAACGTCTTCTAATTGTTGCTATGACCACCTGTTTCAGTTTAAACCACGCTATGCGATTGAAAAAGCGGCAGGAGACAGACCGGGCACGGTTTGAACGGATTTTGGAGTCCGGCGCCTTGCTGCGATCTCAAACCCTACGTCGATTCTTTGTTTTCCATCCTACCAGCTGCGATGCGATGGTGGATGGTCGCTCTGGACTCAACAAAGATGGGACCAGAACCAGATCGACGTTTTCAATCAAGACTGTATCGAAATTGCTACCGCTACACGATGCTGGCAACTCACATTTCGTGGCAGGACGCAGAGGCCGCCTGCGATGCCGAGGGCGCCCACTTGGCGTCCGTACACACGAAGGAAGAGAATGACTTCATCGGAAGTCTGGTCGGCTCCTCGTCCATCGACGACAATCCTTGGCTCGGCGCCCACTCGCCCGCCAAGAACAACCAGTTCGCCTGGACGGACGGCAGTCCCTTCAACTTCACAAATTGGCACAAGAACGAACCCAACAAGCTAGGAGTCGAAAATTGCTTCGAGGTACGGTAGTGATGCTCAGGGGCATACTAATCGATTTTTCAGATGTACGAGGACACATTGCCCCACTGGACGTGGAGCACTTGCATCTTGTTAGCACGTCTACGTCTGCAAGAAGGCAAAAAATGAGATTTGTGCTAAACTTATTGGATCTTCATTTAAGTAATGTTGAATAAATTTTGTTGCCACAATCACGTCGTCTCACAAAGACTCAATTCATTCACTCTCGGAAGCTCGAGCCTACTGACTACGGTAACGGGTGAATGAGCGCCGAGCCAAGGATCGTCGCCGAAGGACGAGGTGCCGACGAGACGTCGGTGGAATTCGTTGTCGTCCTTCGAGGGACCGAAGCCAAGTCGGCGCCCTCGGCAACGTAGGCGGCCTCCGCGTTCTCCAACGAGCGTAAGTCGAATGCCCGATGGAGCGGTAGCACGTTTCTTCTCGTTTCTCCTTCTTTTCAGCTACTCAAAGGAAAAGTTCAAATTTTTATTAATATCGCTAGTCTATTGTCGACAGCGCACTCTGTTTTCAACGGAAAATGCCACTTTGCGATCTCGGTTGCGCATGCAATTTTTTTTAGCAAAATCTGTTAACGAGCTGATGTTGTATTTTTGTATTTCTTTGGCCAAAGCTGCCCAAGTCTACCAAACACTGGCTATCATGTGACCAACTATGCAGTTAACATCCTCTAAAAACTCACAAATTACCATTGCGTCATCATTTACAAGTAAGTTGCAATGAATTACATGTAATAGGTAAACGTAGACTAAAAAATGTCCTCTAAACGTATTTATTCGGTCGAGTACGATTGGGCGCCGCCGATTGGACGACAGGACGATTTTTACTGCGTCCGATTAGATCGCATTTCATCGCAAATCTGATCACAAAAATGCGATGCTGAAAACTCATAAATCTAGGGATTTCAGGAACTACTGAACGTGTTTTAACCATATGGAGTACTGGAATAGCAATCGATCAGCTTCAAGAGTTCTCAGGATGGATGGACGATGAGTTGGAGGACACAAGTCACGTTGGGCCTTTCCACAACAACTTTGCGCATCTCGCACCTGAGATCATCAGCGATATTGTCGACCAAGCAGCGAGTACTAAAGAGCTGGAACGCTTGCTCGATGCGGACAAAACGTTGCGAGATGTCGCTCTGGGGAAAATGGAAAAATTGAAGCACCGGACAGCTTCGTTTGGTAAAACGCTCCTCACGATTCAGAACAACGATTGCCAATGGACCGAGCTTCTCGAAAACGCGCCAAAACTCTACGGAAAGTTGGAAATCAGAGATGAGAGTCGATGGAGTAATTCTGTAGAAGACCTGTACGACAAACTGAAACTGCACTTTTGCGATTTATGGTTAGAACATGACACAAACGAAGAACCGCTGACGAGAGAGCAACTGAAGCCACTCAGAGAGTTCTTGGTAAAACAGCTAAAATCGCCCAATCTCCAGCGTCTTTACCTAAAAGTGAACGGAGAACTTGGACTTCGCGAACGAGCGCTAATGAACTTTTGTCTCTCCGACCGCTTTCGCTATCTGGATTGGAATTGCGGGCCGCTTTCTACCAATTTCTTCATCCAACTTTTCTACGCGTTCCAGACCAAATGCCTCCATCCACAATGCCAAAATCGAGGAGTTCATGGATTTTTCGACCGCTCCGCCTTGGCACTATTTATTGACATTTTGCAACTGCAACCCTGCGTTTTCTCGCCTACATCCCAGCGTCAAGAGCGTTCACTTGTTGATAATGACAGTTATGTTACCGTATCGATTAACTATACCGATTCAGCAAGAGTACTTGTCTCTATTCAGTTGGAGTACTATGACCCATTTGCATATCGTAAACGGTGCACATGCGCACCAGGTCAAAGGTTTTGCGAAGAATGTGATGATCTTTTTTGTTATAAGTGAAATTGTGGATAAAGTTAATTTGTTTTTGTCTGAGCTGAACCTGTCCTTAATTTCCTTTTTTAGAGCTAAATATGCCAATGCGTGAACTAGAATTATGGTTTTGGTGTGAGTGACACTGTAAGCAGGCGCTTTGCGTTGTTGCTTCTATTGTCAGCATCCTCAATTGTACTTGGTAAAGTTCGCACCGCCATCCGAACGTTCAGGGCGTTTTCAACGTGAATTGCCACCTCGGGGCTTGCGTTCGGCCCGCAAATCTTTCATGATGATTTAGATTGAAAAACGAGCCAACCGAGACCTTCGTTATTTTTAAGTTCATGTTTGTGTGCAATTTCGAGCCGATTGGCGACATACAACTTGAGTTCTATAGAATTTGGCTGAATTCTGCTTGCGTTTTGCTGTGGCACGTTGAAAATCCCCTGCGCGGAGCGAACTTTCGTACGGCGGTGCGAACTTTACTTACAATTCAGTTTGATGCCGACTGATCAACCATTCAAAGAGTGGTGAGACCACTTGACAGACCTAGTAAATGTCTACCGTCGCGTTAAAGCCATTTTTTATTGTGTCATTTATCTCATCTCAAACGTTTACAAAGCTAATGAACCTCTCATATTCCTCAGAAATGCGGGACTCTTCGCAGTGGCCGCTGTCTGCTTTTTCGGAGCACTCCTGCAGCTCGTCGTTGTCGACGTCCTCGAAAACTGCCGTGAGCGGAGGAGCTTGCAAGTACCGCAAGGCTCGTTGAAAGGCCGAGTTCGAGCGCATCCCCCTAAGAAAACGATTGTAGGTAAGCATTTATAGTACGAATTACTGAGTGGAGGACGAGGCTTCCGCAGCCAGTAATCCACGTAAGGCCCCGGCCGGAAGTTCCCGACGTCAAGGCGGTTGATTCGGATCCGCATTATAACGTCCACGACGTCCGATCCCAAGCGGTTGCGGCGGTCATACTTGATGTGGTTGAAGATGGAGTAGCTCCTCTCCACCTCAGTCGTGTCGACCGGGATGGCCATGAGCTTGTGGAGAAGGAGGAGGATAAGCTCCTTTCCGATGCCCAGAGTAGACTGCTTGCTCTGGAGCAAGTATGACCACATCTCGAGGGTGTTGAGGCCGTCGATGAGGCCGCGAATTTGTCGGGCATTGGTTGCGACCGCATTCAGGTTGTCGAACTGGGCGATTATCCTCTGTCACGCCTATGCCCAGAGACGCGCTCGATGAGAGTCTCCATGCTGCTCCTATCCATAAGCCCTTCAAGGAAACAAATAAGGGATTGCTTAATTGTAACCGTCAACTTACCTGAACCATCTCCTTTCTCGCAGCGAAAATAGAACCACGCTCGTAGTTCTGCTTATGTTTGACAATGGTGATTTGGCCGAGTTCCGGATTTGTGCGGCCTTGCAGTCCACGAAGTTATCTTTAATAGAGCGCCTGATCTTGCGCATATGGACTTTGACATCCATCGGAACTGCATAGAACCTATTTTTCTCTGGAATGTAGGCGCGCATTTAGAAATGAACGACTGAGGAAGTTTGCGCTTACCTTCATCGCTTTCCTCCCCAACCGGCTATGCGCCAAGTCGTTGTTAGAAACGATGCACTGTTTGTTTTGTGGATAAATTGCAATGATTGTCTGAACAAATTCGATTAGACTAGAATTGTAATCAATGTTCAACTATTACATGAGTTTCGATAAACAGAGAGGCGGGTTTTAATAGGTTTTTAGCGGTTTCTTTGTTTTCTAAACATGCAATTTCAGAAGAGAGAAACACAAATTATCGAAAGTTACTTGTCAATGAAGACGACTCTCAGCGTTGATCGACCGCCGCAATGGCAATTTAGGAAAATTACCTGAAAAAAAAAGAAAATCGGAACCTCGGCAGAAAAACGCGTCAAACAGGCGTCAGAGCGAACGTAAAGTTGAAGCGACCGATTAGGCTGCGCCTGCCACTCGCTTTAAATCATCTCGAGCGCACATCAAATGAAGGTCGAACAGAGACGGCACGTCGCGTTATTTTCATATGAAACTAAAATCAATTTAACTATCGAGATATAACAAGTTGTAAAAAGCACGATCTGGACAAATTCTGCTCTTGCCGACCCTCAGAAATCCTATCAATTCGCATTTTCCGAAGGCAGTTTGTTAATTGTTGTCTCTCCGTTCAATATTCAACAGTCATTGCCGTCGTCCTCCAATGTGTGCTGACCCGACGGCGGCGGCGGTGTTTTATAGATCGTTTGTGTTTTGCAGGCAAAAAGTTCGCACAGAAGAGAAATAAACAAACAATTTTTTCTATTAATCGGGGTTACTGACTCGCTATCCTCAATGCAATAAAGAATTCAGCTATTTGAATAGTCTGACATCGGTGAGCTTGACCGGTTAATGCGTGCTTTGTTTGCATTGCTTAAATGCTCGCATCGCCACGTTGGAATACTGTAACGCTTCATGCGTGGCGAGACTTGACTCTGCAAAGCTTTCGGCAACGATACCCGATCTCTTGATCTGACGGTACACGGTACACTTTATTATTAACCATCAAAAACTCATACGCGACTTATTCCACGCACTTTATTTAGTCATCTTTGGAAAAAACGTCAAATCGGAAAAACGCGTCTAACAGGCGAAAATAAACAACAGTTCGTTTTTGTTTACGTTAAGTCAGAGCGACCGATCACGCTGCGCCGGCCACTCGCTTTAATTCATCGCGAGTGCACAACAAATGAAGGTCAAACAAGCGGAGACGGCGACGTCGCGTTGTTTTCATATAACCTAAATTTCACATAAAATTGCGCCAAAGAACACCAATCGAGAGGCTACAATTTCAAGTTTTCAAAAGCACGATGTGGACTTCCTAGTTCTGCTCTCGTCGATCCTCGGATCAATTCGCGAACAATTCGCAATCTCCTAAGGCTCTCAGTTCAACTCATTGGTCATTCCTCTGGACAGAACGTGACGTCATCGCCGTCGCCCGTCAATGTGCGCTTGTGGCGAACCGGCGGCGGCGGCGATGTTTTATCGATTGCTTGCGTTCTGCTGGCGAGCAGACCCACAAGACTCACTAGAAATTCTCATTTTTTACCCGTTCTGGCGCGTTATATTTGATGTTTTCTTGATTACAATGTTCTTTCAGGTAATTATCCTAATTGCCCTTGTGGCGGTCGATCAACGCTGAGAATCAATTTTAATTTACAGTGAGTTTTGATTGCTTTGGTTTCTTATCTGATATTTGCATTTCCAGAGAACATGTTAACCGAAAAACAAGAAAACCCCAAAAAAAGCAAGGTTCGCGATTTTTTAATCCAAGGCTGGGGTATAAGGTAAGTGTTTGAAATGTCGAAATCGCTTTCTACACCTTCTTTTAAGCAACAACAATTGGTTTTCTGGAAGCAATTCCGATTAAATAACACATGAAATAGAGGTTAGTTTTGTTGTTTGAATATTCTGTAGTAAACCAGTCGTGCTTGCGGTAAATTCTCATTGAAAACCATACTTATTTTGTTCTGTTTCGTGCAAAGTACAAATTTCGGTCTATCGATCACGTCAATCTTGAGTCTGCAGATAACGACAAATAGTCCAAAGTCCACGACAACCACTAAATTAAAAATTTTCCTCGACTTGAAAATGGTCTAAACTAGTCGAGATTTCAATTTAGTGCTCTTATAGGGCATTTTGAGCTACAAAACTGAATATTTATGATGTAACGCGCGATGATACAGCATTCCGGTTGATTTTTAAATATTTTCCCTGCAGTAATTGCATAAAAATGAATAGTGAAAAGTGCAGGACCGCGAAAAACACGCGAATCGGGCAGCATTTTGTTACGAGAGCCTAACTTTACTCCAGCACATCTCCTTCGGATGTTTTCGGATGTTTACTTGCAAGCTGTTTACTTTCACCAATTAGCCAACTTTTCTCCTTCCTTTTCTCCTGCCTTCCAACCTTTATCCTTCCTTTATCCTTTAGCTTTTGTTTAAAGTAATTAAGGATTTATTGTAAATGATTAAGCAAGTTAGCAAAACACTATCTACATTTAGGGCGTTGAACTCTTCTATGAAGTCGTACACGATGTATGTGGAAGTTATACACACCAGCGAGAAGAGATTCTTGTAAGAAATGCGTTTTCTCCCGTTAATTCTAAACAGGAAAATTTCAGAACTTTGCTACAGGTCATGCAAACTTCTACGAAAAAAATCAACATCGAATCAACAAATCAACAACAGCTTATGGAAATCAACAAACAATGTAAGTATCTTTTCAATTTCAATCAACAGTGGTATTGTCGGATTAAATTCGTATGACAAAATCGAACAATACAATTTTTGTGTGGTTTTCTCTGTTCATTTGGTTTTTCCAATGGCAATTGCGAAAAACGTTGTTTCATGAGGACTAGATTTAATAAAAAATTCTTTTTGACTATGCTCTTCTGCATCTTTTGCACCCATTTTCACTCTAATTTGAAATTTGAATGTGAAATTTGAAATTTGATGAATTTGATGAATTTAAAAAAATGAAATTTGAAAGTGAAATTTGAAGAAAGTTATAACAATTCCAATAAAAAATCACGTCAAATTTCACATGTTCGCGCGGAAATGAGTGGAAAAAATAACGAAATGGCCTCACAAACATTAGGTGTGAAAAGAACCAGACAGACGCACAGAGAAAAGCGCACACATGGTGCGTTTCGCCCCTTTTACAAATGCGTCGTTCGAATTTAATCCGGCAATTTCAGATTTAATGAGCACCTCATTATGATAGCCACATTTAGAGCCGATCTTCTTTGACATTCAGAACGATGTTTAAAACGACGAGCCAGAAGGAAGGAAGTTGATTAGCTGATACACGTGACACCTTTCAACGTTGTCTTTTATCTTTGGGACCCAATAAAAAATTCTTAAACGGTTGTTTGCTTTGCATTTAATATTCGTTGTTCGTATATAATTAAGTTTATTTTCGACACTGCTGTGATTGTGCATTTCTGCAGAAATTGTGCAAATGAGATCAATCTGGATCTTGGAAGAACTTTAAGTTGTCGTGTGTGGACTTTGGGACGGCTAACATAAGCCCGAATGCGATGGGTTTAGCGGAAGTTGCTAATCGTTCTCACCAATAAATTTGGCGGTTTCAGCGCGAGAGTGTAAGGCGGCCATGTCCTAAATTTACGATTAAAAAGCGCTTTTTTGAAAGAATGTTTTTTTGCTTTTTGAAAGCTTTTTTGAAAGCCATTTAAGCCAAACAAATAAAGTGTAACTGCCTACCAATTAGCAACCACGGCCAAATCGCTAAAGTAAAGGTGACCATTGTTCAGATTGGTGCTAACGCTATTTTCGACTACTGTAAGCGTTTTTTTGTTGTTGATTTTTAAACTTTCTCGATTTTAATCGAAGTTCGAAATAAAGAATTTGTATGTTATCGCGTCACAACTAACCTGTCTCAGCATTTCGATGAAGGTTTTCATAACATAAACTGTAACCACATCTTTGTAGAGCCAGGCTAGATCTAGCCACGCGTCCGGGTCTGGCCTATACGAATGAAGTACCAAATGATCGAAATTTGCCAAAAAAGCTGAAATAAATGACCTAATGATATTATTACCAATTTTTTACCAAAAACTTACTTTCCACTCTAGCTTCCTGGCTCATTTCGTTCATTTTTCCGCAAACACATAATGTAATAATCGTGCCAACTACGATTCGAAGCTGATTCATTACAACTCTAAAAGAGCATTACTGATGAAAAGCTACACAGATAGAGCTTTCAGAACAAGGCAAACAAGAAATTCTTTGTTTGTCAAATTCTTATTTGAAATGCAGCATTTAAATTTTGTGTACTTGGTCGGGGCGCAAATTGCGAATAATGTTCAAATTTTCGCAATGGGAGTTTTAAAAGAGGTAAAAGAAGGCCGATTTTGAAATTATAACCAAAATGGTTCTGAATGAGTGGCTCGGGAAATGAGATGTTGTCTTATTAGAAGCGGAATCGCGACAAAATTTAAATTTGAGTGCATTCAATGACTGTATATCCCGACAAAATTTCCTAAATTTACGATTAAAAAGCGTTTTTTTGAAAGAGGCGCCATTGAACCCAAACACTTTAAGCCAAAACATTTTGATCTTGCGCTTATGGACTTTGAAATCCATTGGCACTGCATAGAACCAATTTTGCTCTGGAATCTAGGCGCGCTTTTAGAAATCTCTCAGCGTTGATCGACCGCCGCAATGGCAATTCTTAGTTTAGAAAGAATATTTACTTTTGGGGATGACATTGTTCAGATTGGTGGACGTTTGAGATCATTATGAGCTCTGAAAACGCAAAAATTCATTCAAAAATCAAATCAACACAACTAACTTTTAATTGAAGACCTTTCTCCGCGCTGTTCGACTGCCATAAAGGCGATAAAAGAAATTACCTGAAAATAGCCAATTAGTTAAAGAAAGCAACAAAAAAAAACTAGTCAAAATAGCCAAAAATCCACCAGCTCATGTTTTTCGTCCGTTGGGTCGCCAGCGAACGAAGAACAATCAATAGCCAGCAACGCCGCCACCACCACTCTCTCACTCGGACTGGTTGCGAGCGCGCATTGATGGACGGTGGCAATGACATCACTGTGTTCCTCTAAAAACAACCAATTTGGATTGAATGAAGAAATGACTGAGATGAGAAAACACCTATAGTCTATTTATCGTAAAATTTTAGTGAGATTCTGACAGTTCTATCGCGTCCGCCGGCCTTGTCATAAATTAAAGCTGAAAGCACTCGCATAATCACGATAACTATCAATTGAAGCATCAACAACTGCAGAACAAACCCTTCGTGCTTGAATTTTGCAATTATGAGGCTTTAAAGTTATTTCAACGTTTAGTTTTCAACTTGGACTTTGGGGTACAGTTTTTGAACTCTTTTGGCTCTTATTTGCGGTCATTTTATTGCTTTTCTGAATACACTATATGACGTCACCTCAGCCGTTTGTCTGTCGCGGCGAGTGGCGGTCGGCGACGTCTGCGGGTAATCGATTCTTCGTCGTCTGCTCGCGGCTCGCGACCCGACGGACGAAATTCGTAAATAGTCGGATTTTTTTTATTTTTTCGCCCATTCTAAAGCGTTCTCTTCTATGCTTTCTCGGTTAAATTAGCTAATTTCAGGTAATTATTCCAATTAGCCTTTATGGCGGTCGATCAGACCTGAGAAACGCGTTCAATTTGAAGTCAGTTGTGTTGATTTCATTCTTTTACAAAATTTTTGGGGTTTCAGAGTGCGCAACGTGAAGCCTGTAGCTGGCCGCTATGGCCTAATTTTTGTTTTGATTTAAAAAAGCCCCTGGCTGGGGTATACGGTACGTTCTGATTACAGTCACCTTCTGAACGCGAGTTTTTAGGCAACAACGATTGGAAACCAACCAATTGCTCTAATTTCAACCAAGAAAGAGAAAAAGCAATCATATTTCACTTCACGATTGTTCCACCCAACGTCCACGTTGCTTCATCAGCCAAGTTAAAGTCAGTTTACACTTTTGCTTATCAATATTTTCACAATGGATTTGTTTTCAGCTTCGTACGTAGCTGGCGAAAAACAAACGAAATGGAAACACACGGCTGGGGTATAAGGTAGTTAGTTAGTTCAAGGGTAAATGAATTTAAAAAGAATTTTAGCAACAACACTTGATGAACCAAATAATCAAACAACAACGATTCACCGCTAGCCGCTATGGCCTACATTTTGTTTTCAATTGAAAAAAGCCCCTGGCTGGGGTATACGGTAGGTTCTTATTACAATCGCCTTCTGAAGACACATTTTTAGGCAACAACGATTGGAAACCAACCTATTCTTATGGATTCTCCACAATCGGTGAAATGAGAATGATTCCTGTCCCCGATAGATCTGCCGCAACACTGCGAGCTGTCATTGAACAGCACATCGAACCGGGAACAACAATTTACAGCGACGGCTGGGCAGCGTACAGAGGGCTGAGCAATATGTTCGATGCGTCCGCTCCATGGAACATTCTAGGTGCGTACGTTTGTCTATTTCAATTTGTAGCACAATCGAAAGAGTTCAGTTCTTAGGTTCTTGGGACCGATTAGGACAATTTCTGTGGGTTTTTCTGCGTTCTAATGATCTGTTAATGTACCCTTTCCTAATTTCGGCTCACCCTGACAATTGAAGCTTTTCGAAACTATTCCTAATAAGTCAGTAGACCATGACATTTCCATTTGTGCAGTTTTACCAGGTTATCATAACTGCTTATACGAAGCGTTCCAAACCAGAAAACTAGGCTATAAGTCTAGCCAGTGCTTTAGCTTCCGCGAAAATAAAAAGACAATTTTTAAGCCTAGCACTACAACTGAGCGAAAGAGGAATGTCAAGAAACAGTTCGCGCTATTGGATTGCTCGCAATCTTTCAAAAAATTAATGACAATCATTAAAAAAGTTTATTTTAGAAAATTTTAGAATTTAAAAATTTTACTTAATTAAAATGAAAATTTTTAACATTGATTAAAATTAATTAATTATTGAAATAAAAAAATGGATTAAAATTTAATTTGAAAAAATGAAAATTTAGAAAACCATTAAAAAACATAAATTTTACTTTAGCCAACTAGAGAAGTGCGCTATGATGACACAGAGTCAATTGTGGCATCGCAATGGAATATGCGCCATGGTAAACGATTAAGTGAAGCAGGTTAATTGCGCTAACTTCACCCAAGAATGGGCAAAAAGCAGTGCTATTTCATTTTACGATTGTTCCACCCCCAACGTCAACGTTGCTTCATCAACCAAATTTAAGTCAGTTTACATTTGCATATCAATATTTTCACAATGGATTTGTTTTCAGCTTCTTACGTAGCTGGTGGAAACAAGCAAATGGAAACACACGGCTGGGTATAAGGTAATTATAGTTCAACGTTAAAATGAAGTTAAAACGATTTTCAGCAACAACACTTGATGAATCCTCGATTCTGACCTACTATGCGCTCCGATCGCATCAAGCAGCTGGAAGGTAATTAACGGTTTCAAATTGGAATTAAGTAAAAAAAAAGATTTTTAGCAACGTCGATCGCTGAACTGGCGATTTCAATTCAAGAACAGGACTATTCATAGTCCGATTTTTGGCCGATTGCGGTCGCTAATGAATAAAAGCAAATAATGTTATTCTTAGCGTCTTAAACCGGACAGTCGTTGTCAGCAAAACCGGTGGGACAAAAGCATCAATGCACTATGTGCCAGGCGCTCCCTTTTCCTTCTCACGGCTTCCCGTTGTACTATTCTTTCCGTAAATAAATGCCTCCATACAGACTTTGGAATCTTGGCACCTATGCCATCCACCTATTGACTCTGATTCGACGTCTAAATTCACACATTATGAGACAGTTTCCATTCCAGACAATGCTGAATTTTGTACTTTAAATATGATTTAATGTACCTGAAGCTCAACTCAACTCAACTCAAGATTGTCCATTATCATCCGCACGCAACTAATCGTCGCTTGAATGTCTCGACCTACTGTGGACAGAGAATGTTTTTTTTTCTATTTCTAAAACTAGTTAAGTCCTTTTCAAGAATATCGCTTGGAGAGTCGCTAATTTAACGTGCTTTTGGCAATCGTCAAGCAGCGATAAATTCCTTCTAAGCTGTAAAACAAGCAATTAAAATCGATTAGCACTAGCTCTTCCGTTCTTCTTATCAGTTTCACGTTTATGCCCTTTGATCAGCAAGGCAATT